>CM053509.1:65613596-65684952 GCA_028627145.1 Eidolon dupreanum
CTACATTTTTAAGAATAGGGCTTACAACCAAATTACCAAAGGTTACTGAAAAATTACTGCAGTCACACGAGTACTTATAACAATTCAATGTACCCATATAAAATACAGGTATTTTAGTCAATTAGTATTGAAATAGCCAGCCACAAAACCCAGCATGTTTTGATTTATTTAATCACAATAAAATCTCTATTATAAGATAAAGTATAAAATGAGTATGGTATCTTCCATAACCTCTAAAATGAATATATAGACAGTAACATTTAAAATTGTACTTTGGTTGCACAAAGATACATATGGCACTGTTTTATGACTCATTGGGTAGATGAAAAACAGTGTTGTGTGTCACTGACAAAGCACTGAAGCAATTGCATTCCTTATTGTAGACATTAAAATGGGCAGGCTGAAATCATCTGTTGATTTTGAGCAGGAATTTAGTTGAGATATTCTATGAGATATTTAATTAGCTAATTTTTTGCAAGTATTATCCTGCTACCTCTAAAACACAGATTTGGGCAAGGAATATTTTAAAGAAATAGAGCCATGCATTTTTGGCAAAATGCTCTTAGAGGCAGCAAATGGTGAAAGTATAAATTCAAATTCTAGGCTGGGTAAACTCATAAATATATTTACGTGTATTATGCACATGTGCATGCACACATACATATGCACTTTTCTTTACATACATGTAATTTACAGTTACGGTAGAATTTTGTTTCAGTCTGATTTGTCTATATAATTATATCATTTTCTTGAAAAAAATCTTAATTTTCTAGAAATATTTCTTAGAAATGTCATATAAATCCCTCATATTCCCACTGATTAAATCCATTCAGTTCCAAGTAGACTGAGAAATACATTTTTAATGTGTTAACTTTGTTTATAGACTTTTTGTAGAAAATTATTTTTCTGAAATGTTTAAGTATATTAAAGTGTTGTAATTAGAAAGTTAAACCATAATTACATCTTACGCCAATAAAGATTAATTTGAATATCTTTGTTTTATCCTGTACACATGAAATATTGAGAAAATTTACTTTTAAGAATTTAAATATCTGAATGTGAAATGATTATATTTTATAAATGTTTTTTTTAAAATCAGAATAATTTTGCAATACAATATCATTGAAAACATTTATCTACTGGAAAACTATAGTATTTTTAAATGATTTTTAGAAAGAAAAATATATTAATCAACCAAAAGTTTCAAAAGAGCTGCTCTTAAATTATTTTAAATTCTAATATCACTGTTGTTTTGCTCAATAAATGCCTTTGTGATTACAAGCTAGAACAGCACATAAAAGGTTAATTATGAAAACTATCCTATAGACTGTCAATAAAAAGTAATGAAATATATAATTTTATAACATCCACTCTAAATCACTTTAAGCTTCTATGAGATATAATTTCTACTAAACTGCACACTAATCTCATACTTATTTACTGCATCCACAGCTTTTTTTTGAACTCTAGGACTAGTTCTATCCTTCTAAAAGAACTTGTAAACCTGTGCCTAATACTTACATAATTGTACATTACCTACCTTTTTTATTTCTCTTTAATAATTTTTCCTTCTTTTCAATATTAAAAAAAATTGAAATAATATATAGTTCAGAAACGGTGTGGACTTTTCATAAAAGAAAACATCTTCAAAAAATCCATATCTTTGCAAATTAAAGGTTTATGCCATATTATCTATCTTATTATCAAAGATGTCTTTATGTAGTAAGTACTATTCCTTGGATTTTAGTTTAACTATTTGAAATAATGTTATATAAAATACTGTCAGTTATGACTGTTGTTTTATCAATACTGATGTGACTCTTAAATTTTGTTGGTATGACTGGTATTTGTCGACATATAACTAAAGGTGTGTTATGATTTAAGAGAAGATATTAATGACTGCACAATAATGTTATAATATGTAGTATTTCCTAACTTTACATAGTAATAACTCTGCAAAAGATCACTCATCTTAGAGATTAAATTGAAATATAAATGTAGTTAAATTCTAAATTTAATAAATATAAATATTTAATAGCCTAGCCAAGGAACATGTTACCCAATTTTTATTTTTGACACTATCTTTTTTCCATGAAAAATTAAAAAACATATCCATATCTATTTGTACACTTCATAGTAATCTAATATGGACAGACAGGCAATGGACCCTCTAAAAAGATGTTGAAACAAAAAGAAAAATCAATTCATTTGCATAATATCTCAGAGACAGCAGTGCTCTATTTCCATTTTATGTGTTAGGTCAGAGTCATGAAGTAAGATACCAGTGTGGAAGCTTGGAGACGGCAGACAATTGAATACTGGGGAGAGAGGGTAGTTGAGAGAGAAAAAGGGAGTGAAGACTGATATAAGATGGCCTATTTACTTACTACTTAGATATGGGAACTGAGCATTTACTAAAGGAAAAGTCTGCATGTTGACAGTGCATCCCCCACTGAAATTATAAATAGCAAATTTTAATCATATGTATGGCTTCATTTTCATAGGTGAAGTCTGTTAACACACTGACACAAATATATGTATTCTTATTTCTAAAAAATTGAGAGGAAAAAACAACTAGGTCTTAAACAGTATACAAATTACTTGGTTTAACATATATCAACTAAATCAGGTATGTTCTTGACAGTTACAAATCAGTTTTCCCTTGAAAGCTACAATCTACATTTGCTACAATCCAGCCAATCTTTCTTGGAATGTTTACTGAGTGGCCCAGACCCTCCTGTGTTGGGAGCTTGAGATAAAGGATATACATATGACACTGTTCCTACCTTTAAGGAACTTCCAGATTAGTTGTAGAAAACAAGTATAAATGTATCAGTGCAGGAAAGTCTTAAAAGTGCTGGTACAGAAGTATATAAAGGATACAAAGAAGACATAAAGCCTAACTGGAAGGAGAAGGGGTAAGAGTCTTTGAGAGATGATGATCAGATTTATCTAAATGTCTTTCACATTTCTGTACGATCAATATCCTCTTCTTTACTATCAGACATTCCCACAAGCTTGCTCTGTTATCTCTGTGCTGGAAAGTTCCTGTTAAACTTAAACCCATTTCAGTAGTGATGATCTGCAACTAGAAAGGAGAACCTCTATGGCAATCCTATGAAAAGTATTAAAAAAAAATCTAATAGGTAGGTTTTAGAGTGTTTGTAGGCATCAAATTGTTTATGATCATGACAGGAAAATTACTGAACTATTTCAGAAAGCCATGCCTCAAAATAAATGTAAAACAAGTACCTCTATACTTTAAAAATATCTCAATTAATAGTATGGACTATTTTATTAAGGCTGCCATAATATAATCTACATATGTATGGCCTTGCATTTATAAAGCAACTGCTATCAATAGTAGGTACTTGTTATTTCATTCATTCATTCAGCTATCTGCTGATTTGGGATTGAGTACATGACACAGGAAGGTCCATTAAGAGTTAGTCTGAAAATCTGGGAAACTGTTAGGATGGAGAAACTTGTGTTTCTAATCTAGTAGAACAGAAGCCTGCTATTGCTAGTGACTATCTTGTCACCCCATGGAAAGGGAAAGAATGTGACTAAAAATAACGTTAAACCTAGATTAAAAGGAGACTCCAGAAACGGAGAGTTTTCTGACAGAATGTTGGCATCTGAATTTAACCATGTCTAAAGCCAGTACAGAATCAATATTAACTCCCTTTTTTGTTTAAAGCACTTTGAGATGGATTTCTATAATCCATAAGTGACCAAACAGTATCTTTAAAAATATTTTTATGTTCTTGTTATGTCATGTATTGTTTGCCTATTCAAAAGAAATGATGAAACTTTTTTGCATATCTTGATGCTCTAAAAGTCAAGATGCCATAGCTCTGGTAAAGAGACACAAGCAGATTACTTAATTTGCCTTCTACTAAGATATACCCTTTATGATCTAACAGGGGAAAATCTCTTTCATTTCCCTAATGTATTACACCTTAGGCTACTGAGGTACCATTTAGTGGTATCCAATGGAAATGCCTGTGTCATTTTGAGAGATCTATATTAACTCTTGACCAAAGTAAATTGGAAAAAAATGTGTCTGTTTTGATTACAGATTTTATATACATAACTGCCTTCCTGAAAAGTGCTGATTTGACAAAATATGTACATAGTTATATGAATACAAGTATCCAGGAAGAATAAAAAGGCAGCTCTTCTACTAGTTTGTTCAATCTCCTTGCTTTTGATAACTAAATCAAAGGCAGTACAGTTTTCTTAAGCATGTCTAGTATCTATCATAAAATACTATCCTGTCTTTTCCCATATATCCTTACCCTCCTACCCACTGTCAACACCAGGTTTTAAACCTGGGAGCTATCTGTGCCTTCTCTTGCTCTCTAGATTTCTATATCCTGTTTTGCAGTGTCGATCTTCCTCCCTGAACTGCTTCTTGCCCAATTTGACTATTTTATCCTATCTAAAGCAATGTGTGATATAATAACAAGAATCTAGAATTGGCAGTTAGGAGATATGGGCTTTTAGCCTGGCTCTGCTGTGTGACCTTTATTAAATCCCTTCAGTTTCATATCTTAAAATCAGATAGCTTGATAAGATTGTGGATGAGTTTTTATTTTAGCATTAAGAAAAAACTCTACTCAACAGCCTTTAGTGACACTCTCCTTAAATTATCTACTAAAATTATCTAGACCCCCTATGTAGACATTCCAAATACTCCATACCATGTCCTCAACTTGTCTTCTCAGCTTTATCTTCTAGGACTAGTATCCTAAGTTGAATTCAAACTTTACCTCCTAGTTCCTAAATATAGTCTACACTAGACATTTTTCCTTTATTTATTCCAATTGATTGAAATGTTACCTCTATTCTCACAATGTTCTTCCCCTTAAAATTCATACATTTTTGACTTCTGAAATCTTATGTCTTGCAAGAGCAGTTCAAGTAAAATATACATGTCAACTCAGACTTGGTTCCTAAAACCTGAAGTGTCAGAATACTTTTCTACATTTCTTATTATGTTAGTTAGTTATGCTATGCTGGCTTGTATTAGAGTGCAACAGATATTTATCTCTCTTAAAAATTTTATTTTCCTGAATACTAGTATCTTATTTAATTTTGCATTTCCTATCTGTACTTGGTTATAATTATCAATTAGATAATGGTTTAAAAATAAAGCCAAAAAATAAAATGTAGATTTGTATAATAACTAAATAATAAACTATTTGAAAGATTCCATCATGGCCATGCAGGTGTGTGTGTAAAATACAATTTTGGATTCTTAAAACAAATTTTATCATTTACAAAATATAAAATTCAATGATTACACTGCAATCAGACTGACATATACAAAAAGATAAATGTAGAGTTGTTTTGCTCATAAAATTACTAAAGTCAATAACAGATTTATGATTATTTAGTCAATATTACAATAAATTAATTTTCATTGATGTATTATATTTTTCCTACATTAACTCACTAAGCTTGCAGCTAGGCTTCTTTAGCCATAAAAGATGTAGTCAGGTTAATTTAAATGTCTAGAATACAAATAAATTAGTGTTTACTCAATTAAGTGATGAACTGAATCAATTAATAAGATGGTTCAAATGAGTGTCTACTGAATCATTATCACATTCATAACTGGTGCAATTATCTCCCACTCCTTGTCTTGCATCAAGCAATTGAATCTTTACCTCAAAATAATTGACTTTATAAGTTTCGTGAACATTGGACTTCATTTTATATTTTTTTTCCAAAAGGCCTACACTTATTTTTCCCTCTGGCTGCAAAATGTGACAGAGAATGACAGACAGTATACCTCTTTTTTTATGTCTCTGAAAGAAGATGGGAAATGAATGATAATCCTCATGAAATTCTACAGGCAAATAAAGTTTAACCTTTTTTTTCTTAAAACATTTTTTCACTTTGTCCCTTGAAGCATTATTCAAAGTTTTTTTTTTCTTTTGATAGCTTCTGCATATTTTAAAGATATATATTGTATTCCATTCCAGAGGGATTCAATTAGGAATAAGAAAAATAGGAAAAATCTATTCTTTATAGGTAAGAAGAAAAAAACCACTTCAAACCATTCCTGTTATATTGAGATAAGCACGCTAGACATCATTATATCAAAAAAGAAAACTACTAGAAGTCAAGTAATTATGAAGAAACCATAAGGGTTGTAAATGATAAACTATTACAGGGCAGTCTATTATTTACAAAAGAAAATAATTTGGAGTACTGTCTTCTAAATGCTTAATTAACCAGGTTTTACTAAATTCAGGTTAAATTTCTAGAAGTCCTATTTGTCATCATCCATGTATCAAATTGTCAAAAGTTTTATTATTATTATTAGTATTATTATTATTGCTATTTTAAATCCTCTCTTCTTAGCTCTTTCAAGGCATATATAATAAGATACATGTTCAGAGTTCTTAATTCTGATTAGTGAAAAATTATATTTGAAGTACTTGATATTTTTACATGAAAACTAATGTTTTCAATTTAATATTTTAAAGATAGAAAAATCAACATAAACGTGAAAAATAGCTATGAAAGTAGGACATGTGTTCATTGAAGTGGATGATGAGAAAGGGATGAAATATAATGATAGAGGGAATTAAGAATTCTATTTTGGATATTTTAAGTTTGAAATGCCTATCAGACATCCAAGTGAGGATGTCAAATAAGTGATTGACTATGGGTTTGAAAAAAGGAGAAATTTGAGTTAACACAGACATAGTATTTAAAACCACAAGAATGGATAAAGTAATCTAGAAGAAGGTAATAGTGAACAAACGATTCATTAAATAGTGAACAGTAAAGTACTGTGTAGAACAAGAAAATGTTTAACTTCTAAAATAATGAAAGATCTTCAAAGTAGAGCAGCAAAATTAATCACTAAAAAAAAAGCAAACCAAATGTAGTTGAAAGAATGGCTTAACTATTCATCTCTTTCTTTTAAAGAATATTTGTGGCAGTATATACTGCCTTTTGAAAATCGCATTGTAGTATACACTAAGTTATAAAAAGAATGTAATCTTCAGTTTCTTTCTTGTAATCCTTCTGGGAAATCATCCTAAACATGAAAATATTACATACAAAGAACATTGTACACTCTATGAAAACTAATGTTATAAAATTATTAAAATACAAAATTATAAATTCAAAATAGAAATCAGAAAATTTAAGGAATGTGGAAAATATCAATGCAAAATTTAAATATATATATAAATATGTAGTGGTTAAATTAAACAGTGTAAAATTATACACAGGTAAAACTGAAATAAAGGGAATAATAGAGACTGGATTTCAAATGAGCTTTTTATTCTTATCATATAAATTATTTGTTTCTTAAAAGCCATATAACAAAAGGAAATGGAAAGATTATCCCAAAATTAGGCTGCTGAATAAATAAATCCTGCAAAATCAGAACAATTCATTTAAAATAAATTTAGCACATTTCTAGTATTCACTGCATAAATATTTATTGAGTACCTACCATGTGCTAGGTACTGCTTCAGTTGTTGGGAATACAGAGGTAAATAAAAAAGGTAAGCTCTCATTCTCCCAAAGCTTACATGAAAATGTCAATGAAATAGGACGTTTACTTTTTCAAAAATATTTTTAAAGAGTAATTTAAGGACTGTATTATCTCATCGAAGTTAAAAAATAGCTAAATCAAACATCAATAAAATGAATGATAAGGTATTAGGTTCAGAAGAAAAGATGAAAAGATCAATTTATTATTTCCTGGAATATTCCTGAATCAAAGATCAAAAATTACAAAAACCAACAAGAAGAAACAATTGTTTATTCTATAGTGAGCAGGAATCAAACTCCCTAATCTGGCACAACTCATCTTACCTGAGCAAATATGCAAAGACATTCCTATTTCTAAGCGTTTTTAAAAGCAAATAAAAATTTTGAAAATAACTTGATAACTACTCAATTTTTCCTACTTTAGGTACTTTCCATTTCATATGGCTTTATTTGAAAGGTAAAAACAATTCTATTGAACTGTATACGTGCACAGAGCAAGGCGACTAGTACATGTTCTGGAGTAAACAGGCATTAAGTGCTTTGGTTCTACAAAAGCAGGTATAATGTTCTGTCTTGAGACTATACTCTTTCTAAGAACTACCACAGCTATTGATTAAAAGGGAGGACATTGGTGAAACAAACCAATCACCTTTACCTACTAGGTAGTTCAGAAAGACAAAGAGTATTACAAATCTGCCTACTGAACAGCCAAAACTAGACATGGCATTCTATGCATTTTTACCAAATGCCTGAGCCATATTTGGGGTTTAAAATAAGTAATATTACAGAGCGACTATTTCATAAACTCCTTTCCCCTGCAGTGTACTACTTTCTTCAACTGAAACTTGAAAAGTCCCAGGCTTTCCATAAACATATCTTCATATGAAATCATACCTTTAAAAGGGACTTTTAAGGTCACAAAACCTGGTATTCACCAAATGGTGTGATATAATTCTAACCTGAAAATATTAGTGGTATTCTGCTTTCAGCCATAATTCTTAACTTGCCCTTAAGGAGATCCTCTGATTCCTGTCACTGGGTGTGAAGGTTACACCATCTACACAGCGCAGCACATTAACAAACTTAGATGTTTACAATGGAATGAATATGGTTAGGAAACACTCATTTAACACTTTCCCACAATTTTTGGCAAGATTATTGCTAAATAATCTTAACAAATACTAATGTAATCTTCACATAAAGATCTCCAAGATTAGGGAACCTCTAACTGTATTTGATAATAGTCAAAAAATTAGTAATGGTATCTGAAAAGATAATCATCCTTTGTACAATACCCCTTCACAGATTTAAACTGTATTAATTAGTGAACTTTTACTAATGTGCACTTTTCATAAAGTGAACTTTGTTTCCCAACACATCTTAAAAGGCTTCAGGAAACATTTCTCTAATACAGATGCCTAATCTCATCCTAGATCTATTAAGTAAGAATCTCCATAGGTAATTCTGATGTGAAGCTAGGATTGAGAACTACTGTTATATTAAGAAAAATGTAGAAAAAAATTACAAATATTACACAACATTTAATTTGGTATAATTTTAAAATATGAAACAACTGCCATTTCCTTTGCCTATTAATAAGTGCTACTTCTAGGCCTGAAGCTTCTCTCTTTTGATCCTCTTTGCATCTCCTTAATAAAGCATCTCACAACTAGGAAACGAGAATCAAGCTGCTCAAACAGATATATGACATCAAAGACAGTCCAATCTTTCGGGAAATTCCCACTATATATTCCTTAGAACATGGCATACAGCACAGTTGAAGTCATTTTTTCTATCTTGTTTTATAGTTTCTTAGTTAACATAAAAAATATATATTAAAAAAAGTTAATGAAGTTCATATTCCTTGCCATCACCCTGATGATACATGAGCATAAGATGTTTTTTGACTATTAAAAATAGGGTCATTTGTTAGCAACTTAATTTTCTTAAGTTAATATATTGCAAACACTATTCTAGGCTAATTTATGTGGCTCTAACTCATTACTTTTAATAGCTTCACTGCATAATATTCTGCATACCATAATTTATTAAGCCATGCTCCTGTTAGAGGTCAGGATGTTTTCCAACTTTCGCCCCTCTAAATAACACTGCAATATACATCCTTGTCTCTACATTCTTATGTGTTGGTACATTAAGTTTTACTAAATAGATTCTCAAAAGCTATGTTATAGCATTTCTTACATCAACATTGTATACGAATGGTTATTTCCTATATCTTTGCCAGTACTTTAGAAACACACACAGATTAATTTTTCCATTTGTGTCTATGGCCATGCTACCCTGAACAAGCCCGATCCTGTCTGATCTCAGAAGCTAAGCAGGGTCAGGCCTGGTTAGTACTTGGATGGGTGACCAACTAGGAAGACCAGGTGCTATAATAGGTGTGAAAAATAAAAAAATAAAATAAAAAACAAGGGATTGTAAACTGACAAGGTCCTTGCAATCTGTGAGGTCAACCAAGGGTTGCCTCACCTAAAGAATAATAAATAAAAATGAAAATTTTTGCATTCGTGATATATGTGTATTACATATACACACAAAATTTTGTCTATCTGCTAAAAAAAAGTATAATCTCATGATGTTGAATCATATAATCTTTACTTATTTTTACCTTTTTTTCATATCAATCGAGTTCTCTGGATTTACTAATTCATTGTCAAATCTGTTTAAAACAGTTTTTCCAAGGATACTGTCATATTCTGCTTATTAATGGTGTATTCTGCTATATCAAAAAATAAAATATTTATGCACTCAAATATTTTAACCTATTCCTTTATGTTTTGGGTTTCCTTCTTCCTTAAGTCATCCTCAACTTGATTTCACACATTGTAACCTCATCAACTAGTCATACAGTTTCAATCTTGAATACACTGAGATTTATTTTCATATACTGTATAGAGTGAAGGTATAAATTTATTTTCTTTCAGGTGGACAGTGAAGTATGCCAGCATCATTCATTAGATAAAACATCAGTTCCTAAAATGAATTTAAATGATGCTTAAATATTACTTTGCACTCGTCAGTGTTCTAAATGCTTCTCATGTATTTATTCATTTAAGAAACATGACAACTCTAGGAAGTAAGCACTGTTATTATTGACATTTTACAATGAGAAAACAAACATAGCAAAGTTAAGGATGTTTCCTCAAATCAAAAAATTAGGAAGTGGCAAAGATTTGATTTAAAGCCCAGAATTATGGCTTGAGATCACAGTTGTCTTAATTCCTAAGTTATACTACCATTTTTAGTGTATGATAAAATACAGTAAGTTCCCATATAAATGTGGATTTACTTCTGAAATCTATATTATGTTTCAGTGACCATTATATCTGTCTGTTACTATCACATGGTTTTATTATGATAGCTTTACAGTAAACTTTAATACTGAGTGAAATACATCATCTCACACAAATATTATCCTTTTATCAATCATATCATAATTCTCAGGCACTTATTTTTTGTATGAATATTAAATCATTTGTCTTGTTTCCCTCTTGCAGAAAACCAGAAAAAATTTGGAAGAAAGTGAAAATACAATAAATTACATTTCAATTGAAAGGAATTGATACTTTCATGATATTAACTCTTCCCTTCTGAAACTGATCCCATTCTATTTATTAAGGGAATGTTTTATGTCTTTACATGAAAAAGTTCTCTTAATATGGATTCTGTGTTTTTTTTTAATTCATTTTATTCTTGGAAATTTTGGGAGATCTTAATATGTATATGATGTATACTAAGTTTAGCCATAAGAAATTGTACCCAAATAGCAACAATTTTATAAGGTATATCCTAATGGTAAGCAAAGCACATAAAATCTAATGCATACAATAAAGTCAAACAGTTTGTTTAAAAAGAGCATTTGAATTTCACTATTTTTCTAGAACTTTCTTAAATACACGTCTAAAGGAAACTATCCTGACATCACACACACACACACACACACACACACACACACACACACAACACACACACACACCTCACACACATACACTGAAGAAAATGAAAATTAATTTCAATATTCTGTTGGATAATTATGATGATTCTTGAGACAAGAGCCTGATTGGTCTTAAAACTGTACGCTGAGTACTACAAGAGTAAAACAGAAGTATAACAAAGAAGGCCATGTCCCAGTAACATAACCTATTGATTCAATCAAAATTACTCTTTTTCCAGTTGGTTTACATTTTTAGAGAACTTCTGTGCAAAATTCCATTTGAAAGGATTTTCAAAAATAAAAATATGAGTTTTAAGCATATAGACTGTAAGCCTATTCTTCCAATAATATTAGTCATTCAACGAGTCTCTATTGAGTACCTATTATGCTCCAGGTTAGTGCTTCTGATACATGAGAGTAAAACAAAGATCCCTGTTCTCATGCAACTTCCTTTCTAAGAAAGTGAGACAGACAATACATAATAAATATAATAAGCAAAGTATATAGTATTTTAGGAGGCAATGGAAAAAAATGTAGCAAAATAAAAGGATTCAGGAATACTGAGATAAGGGGAGGCCAGGTTGCAAAATTAAACAGGGTGGTCAACTAAACCTTATTGAGGAGGTGAATTCTGAACAAAGACTTGAGCTATGGAGATGTTAGCCAAGTAGAACTATGAAATAAGAGAATTTCACATGGAGAGAAAAACAAGAGCAAAATACTGAGGCAAGAGCATACCTAATGTCTGCAAGGGAAGGCAAACAGGTCAATTTGGCTGCAGCAGATTGAATGAGGAGTGAAGTGGTAGGAAATTAAAAATGAAAGTGGAAAGAGCCACATTCATTACCTCTTCCACTTGTAAACCTAAGTTATGTGGGGCATGATTATTACACACTATTAGGGGACATCTTGGGGAAGTAAATTCAAAATTATGAACATAAAATTAGGCACAGGGCCTTGGAATAAGCCAGTGCAGGTGAGAAATCCTAAGGCATAAGATCCATTAGTTCACAGTAAACCTGTCTCTCACTAGAAATGTAAATTTTGCAGGTGTCAGTATATAAAAGCCGAGGTGTTAAATGAAGAGAAAGAAAAGTATAGACCCAGAAGTCTCAAGTATTAAAGCCTGGAGCACTCCAACATCAAGTGGGATGAGGGGAAGAACTAGCAAAGGATTCTGAGATGAAGCACTTAGCATGATACAGGATTTTTCCTGTATCAAGAGTGTGTAGTATCCTGGAAGCCAAGTAGAAAAAGGACACCAAGGAAGTAGAAGTGATAAATTCTTACAAATACAGTTGATAGGTCAAGTAACACATGGATTAAGAACAGACAACTGCAATTAGCAATGTGATCATCATTGATGTCCTTGGAAAAACAGTTTTGGTGGAATGGTGGAGGCAAAAACCTGACTAGAGTATATTTAAGAAATAATGGGAAGACAGAAATTGGAAGAGGGTAGAGACAATACTTTTATGAGTTTTGCTACAAAGGAATGTAAAAAAATAAGGCATTAATTAGTGGGGGAAGTGAGATTAAGAGTTTTTGTTTTGTCTTTTAAGATGGGAGAAAAAAACAAACATGTATGCTGATGGGAATGATCCCATAAAGATAAAAAACTTGATAAAGGATAGAGAAAATAGAACTGCTGAAGGGATGTCTTTGAGTAAAAGGAAAAGGATGAGGTTTAATGTACAACTGAAATTACTAGTTTTCGATCAGAGCAGGGATAGCTCATCTATGGTAACAGGTGAGAAGGTAGAATATGTGGGTATAAGTGCTGGCTATTAAGCACATATGTTGATATGTTTATGAAGTTTTTAGTTGTTTAATTCATTTTTCTCAGTAAAGTAGGAATAATTAAGGTCAAAATCTAGGAGTGAGGAAGGAGCAAGAGATAATGGGGAGTTGTAGTAGGAACAAGTCTTAGATGGCCCCATGATCTCTGCCTCCTTGGTGTAACACCTTGAATGATACCCTTCTTTTGAGTGTGTGTATAAATTTTGACTTGATTCTAATCAAGAGAATATGGCAAGGAATGGAATGTCATTACTGTGATTAAGTTACATTGTATAGCAAAGGAGGTGAGAAGTCATCTCTGTGACTGGGCTCAACATATAAGACTCCATCTTGCTAGCAACACACTGTAAGGAGATCTCCTACTGGCTTTGCAAGAAGCAAACAGCCATGCTGTTAAGTGCCTGTAGAGAGGGTTCACATGGCAGGGAACTTGGGCAACCTCTAGAACCCGAGGGCTGCCTCTTGCCTACAGCCAGTAAGAAGACAGGCTCTTACATACAGCTGCAAGGAATGGAATGCTGCCATTAACCTGGATGGATTTAAAAGAGGAATGTCTCTAGTCAAGCCTCTAGATAAGAATGCTTATGCTCTGATTGCAGTCTTGTGAAACCATGAGCAGAAGACTCAGCTAAGCAGTGCCCAGACTGTGAACCATGGAAACTTTGAGATAATAAATGTATGATGTTTAAGCCACTAAGTTTGTGGTAATCTGATACACAGCAACAGAAAACTAATGCAGAGCTTGAAAGAGAACTTATGAAATAGTCATCTAAAGAGTAAAAAATGAGTAAAAAAGGCTAAAGAGTAAAAGAGTTAAAAAGGCTTATGATTGTCTAACAGAGTTAAGGGCTCATTTGAGATCTTGTGGTCATGAACTTAAAGTGAGATATGGGGGTTTTATTTGTGTTTTTCTATTACTATAACCAAGGTGCTATAGTTATCTATTTTTCATTTGTTACATATTTTGATTTATAATTTTAAATTTATCAGTATGTAAATAAATGTCAATAAAGCGAATATTTCTGAAATGACTCCTTTTATCTTTTCCTGAAATTTGAGAAGAATTCCAGGAGAGCAAAAACCAGGAACCAAAAAATAAGGCTGAAATATAGTTTTTAGCACCATTAACTGATTAATAAAACCATTTTGTTGAATCTTGAAGTGACTGAAAAATTTATTATCAACAATTTAGAACTGTTTAAACCAACTGACTCTGTTTTTGTTAAGTTTAAACATACTGCTTAAATAATCTACTTATGATATCTTTACATTTGCTTCATATTTAAAATATATGTAAAAAATGTCAAACTTGAATCTTATAATATGCAAATCAAAAAAAAGCATAAGTTGTAAAACTATTAGCCCTACTTTTTTTCTCAAAGGGAAATAAGAGCAATTTGATTAATTAAACAAGTAACAGTATTTTTGCTAGAGAAAAAATAATTGTAGTGTAACCTATCTTAAAAAGAACAGACTTTGATTAGAGTTGAAAAAGCAGCAATACTACTATCTTAGAATTCTTCTTTAAAGATAAAACTCAGTTTTAATATGCTGTATGCTATATCCTTTATCATCTTAAAGGATAGTTGTTCTTTTTCATTACTATTTGAAAGCTATTTCAGCAAAAATAAGATAAATATAACCTAACTTAAAATAGTGAAAACTACATTCTAGAAATTGTATTTATTTCTTACTTCAACCCTATGTGGTGCTATTACTCAAATTTCAAAAACGGGAAACTGAGGCCCAATTTATGCAGCAAGTAACTGTCAGAACAAGGATGTGATCACAAACAATTTGGCTTCAGTCTTGAGTTTTAGCTTTCATTATGATAGCCTTTCAATATCCAGGCATAAATTATTATAGAGCCACAACCTTGTAGTTACAGTCTGTCAGTCTGACCTGTGGAAACAATGTGAACTATGGAAACATGAGGGTAGGAAAGTTAAACTCAGTATGAACTGAAACATACAGTAATTTTAAAAAAAAAAACAGAAAAGATTTTTTAAATGTGGAAATTGCAGATAAAACTTCCTCTTTGATGTATTTTCTGTGCTTTTAATTTTTGGGTTTTCTGAACTCTAACAGTCCCTTATTATTTTTTTATCACATTATAAAACAAATTATTCTGGAACTAGAACTCAATCATAACTCATTTAGTTATTATTGATGAAAATAACAAAAATAGTTGTCTGTATGTATTTTATATTGGTTTACAAAAATTCGCATGGAAAACGTTGATACTTTTAACAGCAGAATGTATCATATTAACTAGAACACATATATAATAATTAAAAAATTTTTGTACTATTTTTTCCAGTTATAAAATTGGAGACATACTTGCTAAATTACTAAGAATAAAGCAAACTTGAATAGCAATAAAAATTATTTTCTAATAGGTTTAAAAGTCTATTTTAATTATGGAGAGTTTAAGATTATTATATTAGAACCCATTTTTCTATCTTGGTTACCCTTCTAGATCTGTCAATACAGTAGTGATGCTGATTTAATTAGGACTATATACAAGAAACTACTGTGAGTTATTTAAAGTGTGAATGAACAAGAAGAACCAAATTACCGTCTATCTTACGTGAATAGACTATTGAGAAATACTATAGGGAATAAAATAATTACTAATAACATCAAGGTGGATGATGACTATAATTTCTTCAATGAATTTAAGAATTCTGTTTTGTTTCTCTTTTATATTTTACCTCATGTTATCCAGAAGATACTATGCTTATTTGTACAAGAACAGAAGACAACCAAATATAAATAAAATACATTTAATAAATATAACTGAGTATAGTAGAAAGTATAAAACCACAAATGACTTATTATTTTAAATTAGAAAAGTATTAGATGTGGCAGAGGTAGATGTAGTAACATATCTTGAGGGTAGAAATATATTAGTAAACTTCAACATATAATTAGCCTTTTAAAAAAATCATTTTATATAAATTCACATGTTCATATAAAATAAATAAAAGAAAATACAAATCTAACTTCATAGACAAAATTATTGAGATTCTTTTTTCTTTCTAGAGCCAGGATTTTTACTTTTTATGTTGAGAAAAAGTTTTGGTTTTTATTGCAGTGGTACTCATCTCATTTATCTTGTTTTTGTTTGAAAAAGAATAATGAAATATAAGAGAAACACCAAAAACATAAAGTCAGTTGTTTTCTCATTAGTTTTCTGTATCATATAATTAAAGCTCATATAATAGATAAGGTATATAAAGTAAAAATGTATATACACTTTTTAACTTCAGGCGTCAATGACACGAGTTTGGTTCTCACTTTACATAGTACCATTTCCTTCAAAGAGAAGTGCTGGGTTTCATCACTAGAGATGTGTAATTTTTAAACCAATATATTGGGGCTAAAATGTGAGCATTTTAAAGTATTTTTAAAGTCTGAAGGGAATGCTATAGCATATAATAAAAGTCAAACGTCTATAGAATAACATCCTAACTTTTCCTAGGTTGCAAAAGCATTAGGATCGATAATTGGGCAATAGAATTCTGATAGCCTTATGGTAGATCATATGCAAAAGCCACAGTTAATATATTAGCAAATATAATTCAAAGTTAATAATTTATTAGTCAACTCTATGAAAAATATATTAAAAGGCAAGCTTTTATTTAATATTTAAATAATCCCATAAAGCCTGTATTAGTAAAAAAGTGAAAATATTAAGGAAAATAGCATTTCTCACCTAAATGAAGCTCAACTCAGGCAAAATGAAAATGTGTTTAATCATTTTAATAAATAAATATTTTTCAACAATTGTGAAGTTAAAATACAGTATGGCTCTGAATTACATAAAATATTTTAGATGATTTTCTTAAATGTGCCAAAAATAACTACATTTTTAAAGAATGACCTACAAATATTCAGTACCAAAACAATCATAAAATCAAACTAATCAGATCTATTTCTAATTGCAGTTTGCCACTCCAGCAAAGAAAATGTTACTATTAAATTCTAAGAAAATTCCATTTCCTGAGTTATTAAACAGCATCAAAATAATCACAAATACCAATTTTCAGTTACTTTTAGATTTCTAGAAATGCTTTTCATCCAAAGTTTAAAACTGTTTACATATTAAGGAATGTGTGAAATAAAAAAACAAATGAAAATGCATTCACTTTTAAAGATATACCTTTGCTCAATAAGTCACATTTATACATTTGTTTTTTACATATATTCTGAACTTATATACCAAAGAATCCTAGGAAGAAACAATAAGGGATGTTATAAACACGAACTCAAAAATAACCCTCTGAACTCCATAAAGTCATCATTATTTTAAGGGGAAAATTCATAATTTTAGTAGTCTGCCACCTGCATATTTTTTGTTATCTAAAGTTAAAAATGCATATAAATTTTCAGAAATAATTAATATTTCTTTCTCAGGTTATCTGGAATCTGACCATGGTGTACATATGTGAATGAACGAATACATCCTTAACCCACCATTATCTTTTTTCCAGTGTGCAGGCAATCACCCGTGAAAAGTATGGTGTAGATGACAGGATGATACTGTACCTGATTAGCTCTGGAGGTGGTCATGGGATCAGATGGAGAGGACTTGGTGGTAGTTGGGGAAGATGGCAATGTCTGGGAACAAAGCAGTTCAGGAGCAAATCAACCTTTATAAGCCTTAAACTGATTATTTAAATAAAACAAAATAAAATAAAATGTAATATAACGAGAACAAAATCCTATGAACAATTTTTCTCCTATTCATTCAAATTTAATGGAATTTAAGATCAATTAAATAACTAATGCATGTAAATATGCATGCATAAGCATGTAAAAATAAATTCATGACTTGAAATCATGATGGTGACTGATAAAAATTCACATGAGTATTAAAGGTATCCTGACCATATTCATGAATAGTAATCTCTTTTCTTTCCCTCTGTTTTCTTGGGTGAAAAGAGATGTCAAACAAAAATTCAAGAAATTCAATGAATAAAACTTAAAGAGTCATTTTCCTATCAATGAATACAGTCGGGGATTGGAAGAAGTGGTGAAATGAAGTTTACTTTGGCATAAAAGTATCCACCTACTTAATATGTTGAACATCACCAACAAGTTGATTCCACATGAATTTAGGGATCCATATTTAAAAGTAATTAAATTTGCAGTTCTGAGTTCTTAATATCACATTCTCTTCTAAAATATTAATTTTTAATAAATTTAGAGCCCGTCTGAAAATGTAAACATTAACTTCATATTAATAAACAAGTAACTAATAGCATTTTAACAAATTGCCATAATACTTCTTCTATCATTTATGCTAAACACTAAAATTTAATATAGATGAAGGGTATAATATATTTTAGCATCATCAGCCTGTGTTAAAAATAAGCACAAAAGTATTAGGAATCTTATTAATTGTTCACTTCTCTTCTAAACACACATACAAATTACATATAAAATGTTTTATGAGAGCGTAATATACTTGTTGACTACTCATTAAAATATTTTAAAAACTTCTCATGTCTAAAAGGATAACCTTAAAGTGTAAAATGTTAAAAAAAATTTTCCTTTAAGAAAGTATATTTTCCCTCAGCAAACAGCACTGCTTAAGTAGTACCCTGAATAGATAATATTTCTTAATAGATGAAATAGAGTAGTTTTATAGTATAGACACAATTCAGTATGAACAGTTATATTATTATATATCCATCAAAATTACTCAGATATGAGCAAAAGCATAACTTTAAAGGTTTAGCAGTATCAGGAAAAGCAGGTGAAATTACTTAATGTAGTCATATTTGTGCATTTAAGATTCAAAAGTTCTTATTTGGGTAGAAAAAACAATTAGGAGTGAAAGAGGATAAATTCACAAAACTCCTGCTTAACTCCCTGTTCTCCAATAATGAAGTCGGGTCGGTTCTAACATCAAATCATGTTGTTAACAGTCCACGTTTCAAGGTAAAACCTAAGCTACTTTGAGGAAAACTAGACTTGGTGTTGAAGCATACCAAGATTTTTGTTAAATCATATTTAAAAGAAGGAAGGGAGCTACATTCGGAAGTAAAACCACAAAAAAGAAGGGAAAATCTTCAAATGCTTTGTTTTTGTTGTTTGTAATAAACTCTTATCATTTCTCAAAAGAGACTAATTTTCAGTCAATTAAAAATTGCCCTAATATTTTCTTTTCCTTGCAATACTATGCCAAACATACACTGTTGACTTCATGTTACTATATGTACTATAAATCGAACAGTAAAGCTATCATTTTCCCATCTCTGGTTACAATTGTTATTGCAAAGAATTCCTGTGAGTAGTTAGCATATAGTTAAAAATCTGCTCTGTACTAATCTTACTAATAATGAGGTTGCTGACTAAATATATGTGAAATAAATCTGTTACTTATTTCTCCCAATATAGGTTAGAATCCAAGTTCATTAACCTACAGAAGCACAAGGTATGTGTACTGGGCTCTTCTATTTCCATCAAGGTAAAATCAACCTGAAGTACCACAGGCTCACTATGACATCTACCTTGCACTGGACTTGAATTCTCAACAAGGTCTTTAAATATTACAAAGAACTAACTATGTGGAAAAAGTAGTAATATCAAGTGGATGAGAATTTGTAGTCACTCAGAACAATATTATCTTCTATTAATTTATTCGATACATTTCTTTTTGCTTGGTATATATATGAAATATTGGGCACATATTATTAATAATTGGCACAACTCATATTCATCAACACTGCCCTTAGTAATTCAAATGCTGTTTCTTTCCTACAGAAATAAAAACAATAATTTTAAACTTCTAAGACAATGTTAATATATTTAAACTCATTATTAAAGATTTGGTTATTAAACATCATAAGAAATTAGAGTTTAATATTTTAAACAAACAGGTGAAAATCATATAAGTCTGGGCTTCAAGGAATAAGATTGTCAAAACATTACAGTAAATTGTTTCTAAACATATTTTCTTGGTTTAAATTCCTAAAATAATGAACATGTAATGAAATAAAGATATGATGAGTTTTCCAGCTATTTGCATATAGATACTTTTAAAGTCAAGTCTCCTCCCTCTACAAATTAACTTAAAGAAAGCTTGTATTTCAGTTCATTTTTAAAATATCAGTTGCAAAAACTGTTCTAATACACAGATAAATGTAAATATTTTAAAGTAATGCCTTTATCTTAAAAGGCTCTATTAATTAACAAAACAGCTTTGATATTCTTATTTGTTCCACACAAATAAGTAGAACAGAAAAATCCGTAAGAAATATTTAAGTGTACAATGTTTGTTTCCCTCATATTTTATAAACAAAATGTTTACTCCTATTTACTACACAGACTTCAAATTTAGTGGTTTTGAATGAAAAATTATTCATTTAGTAAAATTTCTGATTTACATCATAAAGATGTAACTAAATCTCCATGTAGCACTAATATTAAAATATTAGTTATAAATAATATTTAAAAGGATACACTCCTCTAAATTTTTTTAAACATTTAGCAAGAAAGTGAGTATGAAGCGTGCATTTTTAAAGTACAATTTTACCATTCACATGGAAAATAATATTTTTATTTACATTAATTGAATGGCTATTTAAGGATTCTGCTTTAAACATTGAAGGGTGAATTTCTTATTACAGAGAAATTTGAAGTGTTTTAAATTTTAAAACAGTAGATTCTTTGGAATATAGTTTTTAAAAATTTAAGAGTTAACAATAGGTATTTAGTTAAAAGGTTGATGTAACTAGGCTTTTAGGAATAAGAATTAAAAAGTAAATACAAATTTTAAGATGCATTCTTGTTAACAAGCAACAGTGTGCTGGATGAGAATATTGCTATAAATAATCTCTATAATAAATACAGCTTACCTTCAAGCAAATCTATGGTAACAGACTGTCAGAACCTGATACTTATAGGTATAGTGAGAGCAGCAATGAACAACAAATCTCAACTGTAATTTGGAATCTATTAGAGCTAACTGAGTAATTCTACTTAAGCAGTCATCTTCCTAAACTTCTGTGTTGAGTTCTATTAAATACATCTGTATACTGCTCTAAAAAAATAATGAATAAAATATTTAGATATGTAATTTTCATCTTTGGTTTTTCATCCTTACTAGTATCTACCCCTTCCTATAATGTCTGAACTACCCAAAACCTCTCAGCCCTAATAAAAACATGTGTTGTCCAATTTCGACGGTTCTTTCATAATTTATTCTTATTTTATAGCTTATTTTCCTAATAACTGCTATTCTACATTTTACCCTTCTCTTCAACAATTCAATCCCATGTATCTTATCTTACTTTCAATTGATATTCTTTATCACTTGAAAGAAATCGTGACTTCCCAGAATGAGCTTCCTTATATACCACAACTGACTTCATCCCGACTTTTTCAAGCCATTCTTTGCCCCCATCTTCTCATTCTTTTCATTGTAGACAAAAGTGGTTTCATACTTGGACCTCCTACTCTTCATACTCCAGGATCTTAACACTTTAAATTGTATCTTTTCACCTTTCTTGAGTCACCTTGTTCCTTCAGTAACCTCATCCTTAATTTCTATGCCCTTTCAAGTCCCTTTTTATTCTTTAACATAAGCCATTCCCTCTTGAGTAGCAAAGGCTGTGTGAGCTTCTCTAACTTATATTTTCTCTTTTGTATATCCAAAATGTCAAATCAGCAGTTTTCCACACTTCACAAAATTTTTTTCTTTTTACCTAAACAGGCTCTTTACCTTTAGGAAATAATATTAGGAAACAATCACTTTGCTCTCACCTTGTGATTCAAACTAACTTTTAAAATCACCAATTATTCCTATTTAAAAAATTGTTACTTTTTATTTTTGTACTTTTCTTTGGGTATTTGATTCTTTTTAGCATTTTTCCTCATACTTTCCTTATTTTTTCTCACAGGAAACATTACTGATTTCCCTTTCATCTTTATGATTCATAAAGCATACTTACTAGGAACCAGGTATAGTTCTACTCAGTTAATACTCAAAATATGTTTATGAAATAAATAAATAATACTATCCCCATGTTATAGGTAAAGAAGTGGAGGTATAGAGAAACAAAACAACTTGCTCAAAGGTACACATCTGGTAAGTTAAAGAGCCAGGATTTTAACCTTGGCAGTCTTGTTCCAGATCCTATGCACTTTAATTTTTCTGAAAATTGTTTCTTTAGTTCATTTCTTTGCTTTTTATTCTCTCATACTATGAAAGTGCAAGTAAAATTATCTCCTCTATTGCAATCAAGTATCTATATTTTCAGTTTTAGATTCTCCTTTATGTTTCTATCAAAGAAAAAAAAAACTATACTATTTACAATTCAACTTTCCTGAAACAAACAACAGGTGTCTGACTAAAATTCACTTGTTTGCTTTCAGGCTTCACCATTATCCTAGGCTCAAAACCATTTATAGTCATTTTTTATTCTTTCTTCACCCTTTTGGAACTAGAACAAATCAGTCTCAAAGGCTTACAAAGTTTACTTTGAAATATCTTTCAACTTCATGTATTTGTCTCAATTTTCACCACCAAAAAAGAAATGAAATGTTATCATCTTGTTCTTAAAATATTGCCTAGACTCTCTCCCCCCGACTTTTTTTTTTTTAGTCTCCTAGCTTCACTCTGATAGACATTCTATTTTAAATGAAGTTTTCTTCTTAAAGAATCTTATTCAAGACTCTGAAAAGTCCCCCAAGAGAGAAATCTATTGGATTTCTATTGCCATTATTGCTGATTCTCATTCTTAACCACAAAACTTTTTTTTTTTTTTTTTTTTTTTTTGCCTGACAAAGATTAACATCCCCTGGATTTCTGTTACATAAAAAAAGGATTAGAAATATTATCTTCCAAACCTTCAAATCTAAAGCTCTGTATAGCAGAACAGTCAGCTAATTGTCATAGTTCTTATTTTCTCCTACCAATAGCTATATCCACCAGCACCCTAATATTCTACCTGAATTTTCAGCACAGAAGAGAACAAAATGCAAAGGCACCTCCTTTTTTTCTTAACCTTCCAGAGAAATTAAAAGGGTTCTTCAGAGAAATATTAAGAAGAATCTATAGTTTATAGAACGTCTTTCAGCCAAATATCCCTACCTAACATTATTTCTGCTCAACTCCAACACAAAAGTTCCACTTCTATTAAGATTGTCTCTTTACTATTCAACAATTATGGTACTTTTTCTTTAAATTCACATGGTTTCATGTGTCTAAAATAATCTTTTCTCTTTCTTCTCCTCTAATTAGACAATTCCTATACAATCTTCAAGGTTCAGATGTCAATAGCCTGCATTTCCTTCACACTCCTCTGAACTTTTATAGTACGTTTATACTGTAGTTTTGGTATATAAATACAGTTTTATAAATTAAGCATTTATGATCTCTCACAAACTAGTTGTACAGAACAAGGGCTGTAATTTAATATATTTTGCAATTCACTAAGAAGGCATTTAATAAATTCATGATTAAATGACTGACTAATGAACAAATTATGTACTATTTTGCTAACATTTCATGACAAAAGTAAAATTCTTTGGGCTAAATGAAACTTTTGACATCTTAATTTGTGTGTGTGTGTGTGTGTGTGTGTGTGTGTGTGTTTAAATACAAGAGAATTCTCTGTGTGCTTATAACCATTTCTTAATGTAGGTTTTCTTAAAAACACACTTGAGCCAAAAAGGAAAGAAGTTGCTGAAAATCTGTAATAGACAAAGGAAGTTAACAAATGCTAACTATATTACTGGTTTGTGGTTTCTACTATGTTTGGGGGTTCATTATATCATGTATAAACAACCACACTTAGAGAGAAATTCAAGGAATTTAACAAGAAGAAAAGTTACAATAATCCTGTGTGTTGGGGGTGAGGAAGTATAAAGCTCAAAACATAAAAAGGTAGAAATGAAAAAATATCTACCAAAAAATGTGGGCTAAGAATTGCTCCAGGAATGAGTTCAGAGCTTCTAGGCGAACAAGGTCTATATTATTTGAAGATCGTTGAATGTCTGTGTTTTGTGTGTCCTAAAAATAAGAAACAGCATGTTCCATGTTAAATTAATATGTTTAGTTTTGGTTTATTGGCTCTTGCTGCATATCTGTTTCTCAGTATACTGTCTTGTAAAGTAAGCACAATGGTATTGTGTCCTTAATGATAGTCCCCTGATGTTAAGATTATAGAACAGACACTATAATATTTTGATTATTCAACAAATATTATTATTGTCATTTTGAATATATAAAATATTAGAGTCTCTCTGTACCAGAAAATAAACATTTGATTTAAATTAAAAAAAAAAAAAAACATTTGGGAATTAAGAATTGAATATTTCACAACAGCTAATATCTGAAGTTGGATGTAAGGCTATTATGCTAGATTTCATCATTTTACTATGTGAAAGATTTACAAGACCAGTATGTACTACTTTCCTAAGAAACTATTCTTGATAATTGATTTAGTCAGTAAAGGTAAGTTTTATTTGGGCAGAATATGGTGGTTAATGCAATTTATTCGGCTATCAACTAAATGTATCTATAGTGCATAATTCAGAATATAGTATTTTATTAAAAGCCCATAATCGATGGTGCAAAATTATAACTTTTAAAGCAAATTTTTTATTTGTTTAGAACTGTGACTTAACTGTTTTAAGTCTAAATTACACATTATAAATTATATATATTTGCAAGCAAAAGCTTAAAATTATCAATCATAAAAACAATAAACATGTAATAAACATTAAGAATCTATTTCATATTCAACATGAATTCAGTTCTATGCAAATGTTACATTTTCTAGTTCCAGTATTTTTAAAAACTCTAATTTTTTTTTGGCATAATCTTAAATAGAAGAAAATTCTTAAAAATGTTTTAAAGAAATTATTTTAAAAAAATTAACTTCAGGATTGAAGCCCAAAATAAAAAGAAATTATTTAAAAAAAATTAACTTCAGGATTGAAGTCCCAAATAAAAGCAATATTATGATACTATGTATTAAAATCAAAGACATATAAATATCATATGAAATATGTTATTATCTATTCTAGCAGAAATGATTTATTTTAGACATTATTTTATACTGGATAACCAGCACAATTTCTTCAGATATGAAATCATGGTTATTTAAATTTATACACTAGAATTATTTAGAGAGTGGTCTAACAAAAGTCTTAAATTGGTAAAACAGGATACCTAGAATGTTAAGAGAATTTTAAACTTAGAGCATAAAAAACTGTTGATATATAAAATTTTAGAAAAATGATCTCTCTTCTAGATTTTTAAGTAAATTTTTAAATTTTACATTTGTGAAGAAAATATTTAAGTGTTAAATATATTGCCCTAATATATGTATGTTGCTCTTTTGATAAATCTTTTAAAATGATACTCTAGTTCGCATACATTATTAACTACATAAATATTAAAAAATTAACAATAATTTTAATTCCATGAATATCTATAAGGCTCACATTAATGCAAATATATAAAAGTAAAACAATCACTATTTTTTTTAACACTTATCTTGAATTTAAATAAGAAAAAGGCAAATAAAATAAGCCAAATATTTTTAAAGTCTTCATAAATTTAAATATTTCATAAATCTACACTGGTACTGGAGATGTAGTAGCTTATAAAACTCATATTGCCTTAGCGAAAATTGGAATTTTAACAATGATTCAGGGACCATTATTTGATAGTACTAGCTATTTATTATTATAAAAATAATAAAAATTCATTCATGTCATTGTCCTGAATATATTGCCAGTGATATACTATTCAAAATATATTATATGTTTACTTTGCAAAAAATCAAGATGTTCATCCCATTCCTAAATGTTTGAATTTTCTCACAAAAATTACAAAAGAAAAGGAAGAGTAGGTTGGATTAAGGCAGAAAGTCAACAGATGCCTACACTTAAGTGCTAATTCTGTAAATCCTTAGCCTCAGGTAATTTTAGCCCTGAGGTCTTTAACTAAATTCAAGGTTTTAGAACCTGGATAGTTATAGTATCACTTCCAAAGCATCAGTTTCAGGAATATTTTTTGTATTCACCTAGCATATTTCAAAACTATATATGTCTGTGAAGAATAAAATAATATACTGGTGTTTGGAGCTTTAAAATATTTACATTCTGCCATGTATAAAATAAAAGCTACTTTCTTAAAAATAGTAAAGAGTATATAAACTGAACCATATTGACACTGACAAAGAGTATAAAGTGAATGATTTTATATGGAATAATAGCTACTTTGTCATAATTTAAACATAAAAGGACTTTTTAAAAGAGAATTAACAGAAATTGATTAGCCTATAATTTGAAAATATGTTGCCTAATTAGTAATTTCTATATTTATATTTGATTAGCCAGCCTTATATTTTTCTACGTATCAGTAAAATTATAATATTCATAACATTGTTTAGTATAAAATATTTTTTCAATTCAGAAACATGAAATTAATAAATTATAAGCTACATTTCAAATTTATTACAATGAACATAAGTATTCTATAAATTAAATATTCTGTTAATTAATGAAAAATAATACATTTCTTTTGAAGGCATAATCTATTAATAATATGATCACCAATTAAGTAGTTAATATAAAAGGGCGAATGCAGAAACAATAATTATAAACATAAAATATCAAATAAATTTGAGAATTTAAAAGAGTTTATGGGAAGAATCCACCTTATTTAATATTGAAAAAATGTCATTTTTCTCCTACATCATGTCAGCCATATTCACTCTTAAAAATTCACATTGTCTTTTATCAAGTAAAATTTGTTACAGAAAATCCCACACATTAAAAACGAACATTAGCCCTTTATGACACACAGATATATATATATATATATATATATATACATATATATATATATATATATATACTACATACCTTATACAGAACATAATAGCTGATTTGTAACAACGAACTGTTTGCTAGGTACAAAAGTATACTTATACATATTTGTTGATAAACAATGTTGAACATGACAAATTAACAAAACAGGAGTTTATGTGTATAATAACTATACTGAAGACTAAATACTAAAAATATGGTATTTGAAATTTTGAGGATATAGTTTCATTTCAATTTTTATACTTTATTTAAAAACTAATATAATTTTAATTATATTAAATTCCTATAAATTATCAAATTTGTGTCTAAATTTTCTAAAGGTCAATCACAAAAGAAATGAGTCACATAATGGCTCCTCAGTGTTAATACTAATAAATAAGTCAATCAATCAATCAATCAATTGATCAATCTATGGAAGAGACTCTTCAAATAAATAAATGACAACTCTGTTATGTTTTAAGTATGTTCAGGAAAAAAAATAACTTTATATGCTAAGATTTTAAGACTTCTTTTATAAAGAATTCATACTATGCTGTGCATATTTCTCTTTGATTTCCCAACTAAACACTCACTTGTTTGATGCGATCTGGATTAACGGTGGTCTGGGGTTGTAGAATGCTGACTGGTTCTGTCTTGGCCACATTTTGGGGCATTTCTCGAATTTTTTCTGCAATAAATCCATGAACTGCATTCAGTGCTTCAACTGTTCCCTGGATCAAGCACACTCGTTCAGTAGTACCTGTGAATAAAAAATTAATTATTAGAAAAAATTCCTTCTTATTTTGTATTTTTTTCCAAAAGCTATGAAAAAGGATGATATATAGTAATTTCAATAAAATAATGTAAAATGCAGAACTCAAATTAGCCTGTTTTGTTTTGTGCTGCAGTTTCCCCAAAGCCTGGAGCAATCCCTGGCACATAATAGGTGTACAATAAATATCTATTGGGCAAATGAATCCACACTGCCTTTACTGACTATATAATTTTAATAGTAAAAAAGAATACCAGTTAAAACAAAATTAAAAAGTTTATAAAATTTAAAATTTATGAATTGAGAAAAATAGTAGTATTTGTTTCCTATTTATTGAATAAATTGTAGACATATGATGTGAAACATTACTAAAATAAAATTGGGTCTAATCCACAAGTCCTATGATCCCTTTTATACTTTACAGATATACCTTAAGGCATATCTGAGCCTCACTGCAGCAGCCTGGTATTAATGAGTAATCTTTTCAGCATCTCGACACAACAGATAAACTTACTTCTCAGAAATAAGTTATTTATTAACTACACAGTTATTAAAAAAAAATCAAATGAATGGTATTTTAAATTTATAAAATATTTGTTTTTGAATTAATATAAAAACTTCCAATACCTCCCATATTTTTTTTTGGTGCTAAAGTTTAAAAATTCTAAGCCACTCTATAAAGTATTTTTAAAGCACACTTTGAAAGAGTTGTAAAATCACAAATAGTAAAACAATCGTAGAGAGTATTTATACTGCTGTAAGGATTAATTGACACATAAAATATTTTTCTAGTAGTTTTAAATTTTAAAAGAACAGTAAAAGATTATAATTGTTACTTTTATAAAAAGGAACTTAGATCATAAAAATTAGGGGTAGAAATAAAAGTATTATATATGGATACACTTAAATTAAATTTTCATGTTTTAAACAAGGAAAATTCAAGTCTATGAAAAGCTAAGCTTGCTAAGTTATACAAAATATTTCAAAAGAGAGCAAGTATATCTTTCATTTGTAAGGATGAAGAGAATGTAAAAAACAAAATGTGAATTTGAGGCTTAATATTTCTTATTTCTCTTAATTTTTCTCATCCTTGCCTATCGATGTATTTATTTGTGGTTCTTGGGTAAAATGATCTAGTTTTGAGGATACTCTAGGGAGTCTCTACGAGGTTGTATTAATTGTCCAATAAATGATGAGGAAGGATGAGAACTGATCAATGTAGCTCTTGCAAAGTCTTCATTACCTAAGTCAGCAGACAAAACAAAACATATCAGATTACATTCTGCTTTTAGAGACTACGACAGAGTGCTGGATATGCCACAACAGGAAAGGAAATCAAACTGAGGATTTAAAAAAAAAAAAATAAAACATGGCACTAAGTAACTAAAGAGATTATATAATCCATGTTGACTTAAAATTCTAATTTTAATAGAATACATATTATATCAGACAACAGTTACCCCATTACTTTCCAGATTATACAGGCTAATAGGTAGTAAATGGAAATCACTAAGCTATAAAGAAATATGATTGTTTAAACTAAAGTTCACATGTATATATGAGACAATCTGAAGATAGTTTATAGGTTCAAATTTGCAGTACATATTCTTTGCGGATTAAATTATATCACTACTATAAGAAATTTTTTTAAAAGGAAAGAAAAAAGGAGATTGTACATCCTCCAATGCGAATTGCTACAATCCTCAGAAGAGGTGCTGTCATATTCTTCTACTGAACTCTAATGGCCTTTTCACTCAGATAACACAAAACTGTAATTTTTAGCAAAAAGCCGCAAAGAGGGAAGAGTGTCAGGTATATGACCAAACTGTGTAACAAAAATGAGCCTATAAATCATAAAGGTTGCTGTTTTTGTCATTTTAAAGGCTTTTAGGCTCCATTAGTATCTAAACTAAACTGCCAGTTATCCATCATTTTATTTGTTTATCAGTATCATTTGCTTCTCTTTGCAACAGACTAGCAACAAAAGCTGAAAAACAGCTACATAAAAGTATATGTCCACATTTTTTACAATGTAAAGACAGGTGTATAAGACATCATTAATTTAATATTGCACTTTTAAGGAAGAAATTATAAAAACTCTAACGTAGGGTCAATGTCAAATGAGGCAGTGAAATTTGAAATGGCTTTAAGTTTTGATATCACATGCAATATCATCTACTGAAAATGCATGTTTTTAAAATTGGGTATAATTATTAAACAGATTCCACAGCAAAACTTAGATAGAAATTTAATAACATATATTCACTCTGTGCTAATGTAGCCTTGTGCACAAGTTACTTAAACCGTTCCTGCTGTTACCTAAGGTATTCAATCATTTGTGCAGTGGGCCCCATCCACCCTTATCTACCAACCCCACTGTTTCTACAGGTATTAGGGCTGTTTCTTACCTAATAATTTTTCCTTTTCTCTTAAATCATTCTCATCAGCAGAAAAATATGTTATAATTTCTTCAATTTTTAAAAATCCCTCCTTTATGACAGAAAGAGAAAATTACCCTTTGGTAGACAAATGAAATAACTGATTTAGGCAAAGATCATAAAAATCTTGAGATGAAAAGTATATAAAAAATTTTCAATGGGAACATTAGGCAGTCACCATCTGACTTCACTGATCAACATTAGCATAATGAAGAGTGTGAACATCAAACATAGGCCTCTTGGTGTAATGCAATATGAAGCACAGGGCACCAATTATGAAATATGTATCCCAAAGAAGCTGAACCTAAATCTAATGAAACATTTATATTACATTACAGTATGCAAATAATATTGAAAACAGAAATAAACTAAATGTCACCATGAAGAAACAAAGAATGTAAGATAGTCTACAGGACAACTGATCTGGTTTCATCAATAAAGGAGAGACTGCTCTCTAGACTAAAAGAGCTGCTAAGTGATATAATGATCAAATATAGACTAGAATTTGACTAGATCTAGATTCAAACAGCTTTTATCTTAAACATAATTATGACAATGTGATTAGAACTAGGTTTTAGATAGTATCAAAGAATTACTGTTAATTTAAACAAGTGTTATTATGAATCAGGTTGTATAAGAAAGTGCCAATTTTTTTCTTTTTAAATACAAATTGGCGTATATACAGTTAAAATTACTGAGATTGGCTTCAAAATATTTCTGTAACAACAACAAAAATGAGTAAATGAAATAGGTATACCCAAATCTTGATATTGTTGCTATATACGAAGGGTATAAAGGGTTCACTGTATTGTTCTGTTCTGTTTAAAATTTTCATAATAAAGAAAGTATTTTAAAGCTGTCCTTGACCTGATACCCCTCACACCAGTTACAGCTCAATTTCCTTATCCCTCAAAATCCTTCAATGAGTTATATGTATATATTTTGTTTCCACTACCTCACCAGCCACTCGTTTTTTTTTCTTGAAGCTACTCCAATATGGCTTTTGTCTCACCACTTTACTGAAACTATTCATCACTGCTGTACCTGAGTAAACTAATCTTCATATCTTTATGTTGTTTGACCCTTCAGCAACATTTGACATAGCTGACCATTCTGTTCTAAAAACAATTCATTTGGCTTTCAAAATATCACACACTCCTGGTACTGGTTTTATTCAATTCATTCATTCATTTGACAACAGTAAATTGAGTCCCTACCACACGTTAAGTACTGTACAAGAAGCTGAAGATACAGAAAGACCAAATGGACAAATCCTCCTACCTTCATTTAATTCATACTCTAATTCATGTTGAAAATTATACGTAAAACGAGTAAAATATATAGAAAGAATACAAAATGAAATTAATGCTATAGAAGAATTTGGGGACAATAACAGGATGAGTAAAGACAAAAATAAAAGTAAAGTATGAAAGGAGTCTAATCTGTTATGTTCACTACTGTATCCTCAGTACCTAGAATAGTTCCCAGCGTACTGTAGATGCTCAAGAAGTATTTCTTGAATAAAAGAATAATTCTCTGAGTGTAAATTTCTCCTCTGTATAGTGAAAACATATGTCATTGATTTTAAGACCATTTATTTATAAAATGACCACAAAACCAGTAAGCCTCTTTGGGTTTACATGATCAATTTTTATAAAAATGAAGTATATTTTGGAAAATTATTTTAAAAACTATAAGTTATAAATTGTCATGCCCATAAAAAAGAGTTCTCAATAAAATGGGCTTTGAGTATTCAATAAAATGGGCTTTGAGAAATAATAAGTAATTCAATAGTTTTTTTTCTTCCCAAGATAGAAAGAGAATAAAATTAGAGAAAAAAAAAAAAGGAATTTTTTTCCTGTAGTCTACAATACATTCTGAAACTTTTTACATACCTGAGACCTATTTCGACCAGAATGAGTCTAGTTTAGAATAATGGGCATACACTAATGACTTGATCCACATATTTCCAATATAATGAAAATTAGTGAACATGTTTTTGGATGTAAGCAAATACATCAATTTATACTCCTACTGAGAATATAACTCAATATTTTATGACAAGAATGCAAATGTATAATTCTTTAGAAAATATCAGTGTCATTCAAGTAAGAATTTGGTTAGATGAGTGACAGTGAAACATTTCACAATGAAAAGTTAATATCAAAACTCTAGTAGAATATTAATAATTCTATGATAAGTTATAGCAATATTTTTGGCCTCAAAAAGAACTGAGAAAATGAAAGTGCCAATTAATTTTGCAATAGGCAAAAACTGAGATTTAAAACAAAACATGACATATAGAGAATTTTTACATTAAGGTAACAGCTATTTGTGTGTGTGTATTACATGCCACTGAGTCAGCTCCGACTCCTGGTGACCCCATGAATGAGTGATGTTCACAATGTCCTGTCCTCAACAGCCCTGTTCAGCTCTGTAGACTTGTGCCTAGGGCTTCTTTTAGCACTGAGAAATTAGTAGTTCTGGATAGCGAATATACTGAATGGATAAGCGTTTATTTCTTACAATATAGCTTTTGTTCCTATCATTTAAAAAAATTCCCAATTTATTATATATTTTCAAAAACACTGAACATTTTATAATACTTGGCTCAACTATATAGTTCTGGGCAGTAATAAGTGGTAAATTCAAGATTTCTTTGGATATATATGTCTATTTATACTTACACAAATGGTGCTGTGATTGGTATTTGTTCTTTCAATTTTCATATTCTTTCCATTACTGCTACTTATCCTTGCTCTTTGCTGGTATATCTGATTCTAGCAGCTTCTCTCTTTACTCCTAGTTTGCTGTTTCTAATCCTAAATGGTGTGATAACCAGCTAAGCAAGGCTGTTGAAACTATATAAACAATAACTAAGTTCCTAGTGACAACTATAGGGAAAACTTGACCTTTGAGAAAACTATTTTGGCTTTTTTTCCCTTCATATCTGAATTTGATGTCAGTATCAATAGGTAAAATACTCCTTTAATGATCTCTTAAGGTTTAAAACTGTATGTAAGTATTTTTATTTTTAAAACTGAAATGGAGTATCATTTTTAAATGAATAAAGCAATTAGCAATGAATATTTCACTATTCTAAATCTCTAATGATGGTAATTCAATTACCTGCATTTGCTCATTTGCTTTCCTTTAATTTAACTATTAAAAGTAATGTACAGAGCATCAATCATTACTAATAACATGCATTACAAATTTTAGGTTAGACAGAACAAAATGTAAATTATTTAAAAAGATGAGAATAACAGTAATAGCAACAATAAATTTAATGATTAAAATTGATGAAAGATTCTAATACTGAGAATGCATGCTTTTATTTTAATATATTACCTTTCAACAGATGTTATTATTTTTTAAATGTGTATTACTTACAATAATCTATGAGAAACATCTATTCTTATTAATGCCTTTATAAACAGATGATTTACAGGCATTTCTTAGGTTATCGTATTTATTGCTGTAATTATATTAGCAAAAGTCCCATTCAAGGGTATTTAAGGTAATTACATCAGCAAAACCTTCATTTAAGGATATTTAAGGGTTTGCTGGGTATGTAAACAGTATATTAAATTCTTTCAGAGGAAAATACATACTTTACCAATTTCAAAAAATGATGCCAATTCAAAGGTCTCCTCTGAAGTTCACAGTCATACAACTTTTCCTTTGACAGTTTCTTTCCATGTCCACAGGGAAGAGCTAACTTAAAATTTTAAGCAACTTTACAAAATGTATCTCAGAATATTATTCTAAGATGAGTGTTAAACAGTGATTAAAATTCCTTAAATATACCCATTTTATGGTTTATATAAAATTGTTATAATACGTATCTTTAAAATATTGATATAATTACGTATTATGTAATTTATAATCTTATTTAATGTTCACAATAACCAAGGCACATAGTATCTTTAACTTACAAGTTAGGAAGTGAAAGCAGTTGGGCCAAGGACAACAGAATAAATTGAGAGAAGTTTTGTATAATACCATATTCTTTCCATTATAACACATACCTTCTGCACATGTAATGTTAAGCCAGCTACCAAATTATATCCATTTCTGAAAGTCACATATGTTTCAGCTTGATGATGGAAAAATAATTTTCTCCAAGTCTGATAATTTTTTAAAACACACTGAGTCATACCATTAATTTCACTTCACAGATTTATTCCAAAGCTGACATAAAATGAAAGAAATGATTGACCCTTCTTGCAGAGAACAGACCACCATAGGAGATAGTTAATAATTGTGTGGGCTATTAGCAAGTTTTTAAAATAAGTTTTCAGATCAACAAAAGCACTTAGGAAAATGCCATAAAAAGTAAGTTCAATTTATAATTGCAGCTTTTATACCATTGCACAGCTATGCACATTTGATAATGCTTCCTCCTACCCTACAATTACTAAGGGGATAATATACTATTTCAAGAGGCTTTTTTAAAAAAGGGAAATCATAGGAATTGACAGCTTATGATACAAAGTAATAATTCCTTTTCTTCTCCAGGTGATTAACTCTCTACACAATCATGTCTCTACTGCTAAACTGTAAAAATTTGCAAAGGACATCATAACATATGTTAGTTCCAAGCCAATATAGTGTAGGCTTGGTTCTCTCTTTATAAAGCACGCGTTAACATTAAAATATACTCAATCAAGCCAAAAGATGAAAATATACTTTTCAGAAAAATCTAAAAAAGTATTCACATTTTAGGGGATGGTTTAAAAAGGTGGATGGAAATAAAGTCAATAATATCATGATAAATGTGTATGGTGACAGATGGTTAGTGTGGTGATCACATTGTAAGGAATATAAATGTTGAATCATTATATTACACACCTGAAACTAATATAATATTGTATACAAACTATACTTAAAAATAAACAAATAATTTTTTAAAAGTACTCATATTTTTCAAAGAACTTAAGATGAGAGAATAAATGGCAATCACAGTAGATGTCTAGCTTCTGACTCTCTCATTCTCTGCCCCAGTGAATGCAAATGATATGCCCATTTACTTTAAAATAGTCATTTCCATAAAGCTGCATCAGGAGCATGGGAGATACTCACTTCTAAGGAAGCCTGAGGTTTGAAAGCAGAGATATCTGAAAGTTCTAAGTAACAATTGCAATTATTCTCATTCGTGTGTGTGTGTGTGTGTGTGTGTTTGTGTGTGTGTGTGTGTGTGTGTGTGTGTGTGTACTGTAATTCATTTCCAGTTTTTTTCATCTAAGTGTATATTTATTCCATTTTTGCAGTATCTCAATAAAGTAGAAAGCAAAATTAATATGGATGGTTGTGGAGGCTGATTCTGGAATACTTGAAATTTGACCTCAATTACTTAATTCTTAGATTAATACAAGACAAAATAAATGCTAAACACTGTAGATGTTAAATACCATAGAGTAAAGATAGTATTTCAAAGCACTCATAAATATTTGCTAAACTTTGTGTTACAGCTAAATAAACCATTTGGTTTTTTGGAGGGAGAACGAAAACCAGTAGAATATTTTTTAATGTATTTATTTAAATTAGTTTCAAGTATACAGTACATTGGTTAGACATCTATATTGTTCATAAAATGATTCCTCCAATTACTCCCTCCCTCTCCCAGCCCTCCACCTAGCCATCATATTAATGCTAACTGTATTCCCCAAGCTATGCTCCCCATTCTCGTGCCCAACTATCAACTACTAATTTGTACTTCTTTAATCCTTCATCCCATTCTCCCAGCCCTCTCATCCTCCTCCCCTCTGGCTGTTACCAAATTGTCCACTATATTTGTGAGGTTATTATGCTGAGTGAAATAAGTCAGACAAAGAAAGATAAATAACATATGATTTCACTTACATGTGGAATCTAAGGAACAAAAAGAACAAACTAATCAAAAACAGACTCACATTTCCAGTTTTTTAATTCTGAGGTGATGCATAAGGTCCTACCAACAGTATCCTTAGCATAGGTTTATGCTAAATTCAGGATTATAGTAATGTTAGTTTGGTCGATATTATTACTTTTAACTGCCATCATGGATTATATAAATATAAAACTGTCCAGAGTAAATTTTATTAAAAATTTAATTACATAGACTTCCTGACTTTGCCTCAACTCCTAATCACATCACCATTTTGACAGTGATTTGTACTCTTAAATATCTGCTATAAAAAAGTGGCACTTGAAATTTTTCTAACTATTCCTTATGTACTAATAGGAATTCACCTGCAGAATTTTTGGGACTATGCTTGGACACCAGGAAAACAGTGTAAAACAAACATGTGATAACAAATACAAGGAACTCAGAAGTGTCTCAAGTTGTGGCATGCATAGCTTATCAAAGTCATTCAAAGAAAGGGAAAAAACCCATATCATTAGACATGTAACATGGTAACAAATTTGAGGATTACTGCTGCTATGACCTGAGAGGGAGAAGATGAACAGTGCCGATAGCCCCATCCCCAACATATAATTTATCACCTTTAATATACATTAATGCATTAGCCAAGTTTAAGCAGTGACTTTATTCCATATTTTCTTAAAAAATAGTTATTAAAAATAACCATTTTTATCATGAGCCCATAAATCTAAAACGAAGGCAAGGTAGTGAATTATTCAGATCAGTAAATGCTAACGAACGTCATACTGTTTATCACATACTATATCAAATGAATGCAGAGGAATCATGAAGAATTGTGATCCATTAACTTTCTAGGGGAAGAAACACAGGGAAGTAAATTTGTAAAGGTTGGAAAAATGATAAAAATTTCAAGAGAATTTATAATATTTTACTAAAAAATGTTTTAAAATATTAAAAAAGATTAATTTAAAGCAGTTTTATGTGTGTTGAGATAATATGACAAAATATTTTAAAATTGTGGTAAATTATATTTAACATAAAATTTGCCATTTAAATCATTTTTAATTGTACAATTCAGTGGTATTAATTATATTTACAAGGTAGTACAAATATCGCCACTTTCTATTTTTAACATTTTATCCCTCCAAACACAAAGTCTATAACTATTAAGAAAAAAGTCCCTATCTCCTCCTTTCCACATCCCTTAGTAACCTCTAATTTTGTTTCTATAAATTTGGCCTATTCTAGATTATTTCAGGTAAGTTGTCCTTTTGTGCCTGGCTTACTTCATTTAGCATAACATATTCTTCATTCATGTTGTAGCACATGAGAATTTCATTCCTTTCTAGGCTGATTTTCCTTTGTGTATATATACCATGTTTTGTTTATCTATTCATCTGTTGATGAATACTTGGGTTGTTTCCACCTTTCGGATATTGTAAATAATGCTGCGATTAATATTAACATACAAGTATCTGCTTAGATCTCCGTTTCCAATTCTTTTGGGTACATACCTATAAGTACCCAAATTAGTGGGTCACATGGTAATTTGTATGTAGCTTTTTGAGGAACAGCTAAACTGTTTTCCACAGCAGCTTCATCACTTTATATTTCCACCATCATATACAAGGTTTCCCAGTTTTTCCACAAGCTATCAGTTATTATTTTAATAGCCATGTAATGCACGTGAGGTGGTATTTCATTGTAGTTTTGATTTGCATTCTCTCAATGACTATTGAGATTTTTTTTCCTGCTAATTGGCCATTTGTATATTTTATGGAGAGACATGTCTGTTCAGGTCCTTTGCCCATTTTCTAGTTTGGTTATGTGTCTTTTTGCTGTTGAATTTTAGGAGTTCTGTAATATATTCTAGGTATTAAAGCATTATAACATATGTGATTTGCAAGTACCTAGAGATATAGTTTCATTTCTAGTCTCTCAATTGTATTCCACTGATCTATATGTCTATCTTTAGGTCAGTAACACATTGTTTTGATCACTATAGCTGTGTATTTAAATTTTGATTATCAGGAAGTGTGAGTCCCCAACTTTGTTCTTTTTCAAGATTGTTTTAGCTATTTGGGACCCCTTGTTATTCCATTATGAATTTAAGGACTGGGTTTTATATTTCTGCAAAACAGACTGTTGAAATTTTAATAGAGATTTAATTAAATCTGTAGATTGCTCTGGGTAGTATTGATATCCTAACAAAATTAAGTCTTCCTACTCATGAACATTGGATGCTTTTCCATTTATTTAGGTCTTCTTACTCTTTCAGCTCCTTGGTTAAATGTATCCCTAGGTATTTTATTCTTTTAGATGCTACTGCAAGTGAAATTGCTTTCTTAATTTCCTTTTAGGGTTGAACATTGGTGTACAGAAACATGCTGATTTTTCCATGCTGATATTATACTCTGTAACTTTGCTAAATTTTTTTAATAGCTCCAGTAGTTGTCTTGTAGATTCTTTGGTGTTTCTATATATGGTATCGTGACCTGCAAATAGAGCTAGTTTCACTTTTTCCTTTCCAATTTGGATATCTATTAAGAATTCTGATTATAACTACCAATACAGCACTAAATAGTGCCGGTGAAAGCAGGCATCTTTGACTTATTCTTGATCATAGGGGGAAAGTTTTCATGGTTTCAATACTGAATGTGAGGTTGGCTGTGGGTTCTATAAATGCTCGTTTCACATTGAAAAAAATGACAATATTTTATCAAGAAAGAGAAAACAAATCCACCATTATACATCCTGCTAATCTCTACTCTCCCTGTTCATTATAGTTTTGTTATTACTATGATGCTGAGAACAAATAGCATAATATCTTATTTAAATAAATAGCTTCAGCACACCACATATATTTAGAGAGAAATGTGACTTTGGGACTGAAGTTCAGGCTGAGCAGTTCTTCTAAGTTCTTCAACTCCCTTGCTAAAAATTATTTTTGTATTCTCTGATGTGAACAGACAATGGCATATCTCATTGCTTCATTTTATGAACTTCAATTTAAAGAATATAAATTCTTTTAATCAAAAAGAGTGAAAGAATTATAAACTAAAAGTATCAGAATATATTAGAGAAAGGGGTTAAAGATGAAATATGAAAATAGATAATACATCTAACACTGGTTTGACTGCAACTCAAAACAGGTTGCCAACTTTTCAGATGAGTTTCTGTGATAGCACAAACTAAATTTAATTGACTTATCCATTATACTTTGTTTTAAAAATGCATGTCTCTGAAAATGGCAAAACTGTGTTTCTATATAATTCCAAGCCTCTTTCCTATCTTTGCCTCTGTTATTCTGAATTATTAAAATGCTATAGATAAAGCTTGTCAACTGGAAGAATTGCAGGCTAGATGTTACCTGGATGTAATAGAGAATGATTCCCTGTCAGAAATATTCTTGTACTATCACAGGGATATTTTATTCTCCATGGGCTTAAACCTCCTGACCCTCTGGATACTACTTTTGACTTCTTATTCACTCGAAGACAGATTCTTGGACTCCTGTTCACCCACTGGCTTCTGATCCATGTGAGGACAGATGACTGGCTCTCTGTCATCCTCTGGTCTCCTCTCCTTTGGAAGAGATTTCTGGGTCTTTAGTTTCCTGTCCATTCTTTATCCAGTGTCTGGCCTCCTGCTCTTACTGCCTCTGTGAATAAGTCCTTGAATATCCTTTATTTAGTTCATCTAAGTTAAATGTTTGCCTGATCAGTAGCTACTACAACAATACCTCAGTTTCTCACTAACCCTGCTCCTCCCTCATCAAAGACCACCACATTATATTAAGGAGTGGAAAGGAAAGGACAGTGGTACCATGCTTTTAAAATAGTAAGCTAGACTATAACTTTAACTGCCCATCTCATCTTCATATGAGACTACCATTCCTCATAGTCCTATGTATCAAAGTTACCAGCAGAGCAGAAATCTAAATCTCTTAAAGTTATCATTACAGGCTAATAGTCTTCTCTATGTATCTGAATCTGACCCAATTCTCTACTCTCCTCTGTCCTAAACCTCTCCATTGTGCCCTGTTACCTCAGTTTCAACATATCCTCCATGTCTAAATCCTCTTTTATGAATGTTCTCTTTAGTCTTACAACCTGATAAATCTTGGCTGTTCCCTTTGCTCTTTATACCTCATGGATTCCTCTCAACTGGGGCAGTTTTTTCTCTCAAATCCCAGGTTACTCAGGGGCACAAACTGTCTAGATATTTTCCTTGCTCCACTTTGCCACTCCCTCGCTCTCTTTGCCATCACTTCTTTCAAAGTTTTTGGAAACAAAAGCTAAATCGGAGTATAAGCATGGAGGTAAACAGAAGGTTAGATGCTAAAGTTTTCAGATCACAAAGACAAATAGGGATATTAGTAAATTATAGCAATGAAAAAAATATCAACTGGTATAGCATTATGCATTTTTCCTTTCCTCTCCATGTAATTGCCTCAGTTAATCATTTCCCCTTTACAGAAACATCTTCTTTCTTTGGCTTTCTTGTTGCTACTCTCTTACTAGGATAACTAATTTCGTTCCATAGTTGAAAATACCATAGGACTATATCATGAATTAATTCACTCGCTCTCTCGACTGATACCTCCCTAGTCCAAGCCATCACTGTCTCTAAACAGAACCATTACAACAGCCTGGTTCATTTCTTATACTTCTACAATCAACTTCTCATTCAAAGCAATTTCTTAAGCATGTAAATAATATATATGTTACCTGTTTAAAATCAATATAGTCTCATCTTAGAGTTAAATGCATATCCTTTACTCTGGCTTTCAAAACCCATCATGATTTGGCCTCTGCTTAGTTCTCAGTCCTCATCTCATATTACTCTCCACCTCTTTTTCTTCACTCCAGGGAGCTGGGACTTTTTTAGTTCCTGGAACATTCCAGGCTTATTCTCACTAAGACTTTTTTCCCCCTACTGATCTCTATCCTAGGAGCATTTTTCCTCTTGCTTTTTCCATAGTGGCCCCTTTGTCTTAACAACCATAAAATCGCCTACTCTCTCTCAATCACTATCACTTTATGCTTCTTCACTTTCTCCATGACTCATTGCTTTCTGAAATTTTTGCTTGTAATTTGTTTACTTCATTGATTGGCTCTCCCCGCCAGAACAAAACGTCCACGGGGGCAGAAACCTTAACTGTTTTGTTCATAATGTATCCCCAGACCAGTATTTAGCAAAATGTTAATAAAGAATTATTAATTTAATGAATTTAAAAGTTTAGCCTTGGATGAGCTACATTACAATAAGATTTTATTAATCTAGATTGCTTATATTAAAATTTTTTTTAATATAAGAAGAAAGAAAATATATACAGAGAGAAGTATTAAACAGGTGAATTATCAATGATAACAGGTAAAGCAAGGACCATTATCAGACTATTTTCTACTTTCTACAAGTCATCATCACATAATGTTTCCTACTGAAATCTATTAATAAATAAATATATCCACCATATAATCTATTTCAAAAGATTATGTTCCTTTTACCGATCCTTTCAGAAACACCCGGGGATGGGAGCTCAACTCAATGCCCTCTTATCCCATCATCTTCTGAATATTCCTTCTAAGGAGCCCCTGATTTCATAGAATAACTTTACAAAAGGCTTTCCCAGAGGAAAAAATTCGAGTAAACCAATCATCTGGCCAGGAAAGGAGTACGGCTGAAACTTCCTGATTAAACTTAATCATTTTAATAAGACATCAAATCTTGACCAGAAATTAAGGGTTTCCAATAATACTGCTGCATATAAAAGCATGACATTTTAGGTTTGCTATCTACTAGAATGCCAGTAACTCCACACTGCTAAGAAAACAAATAAATATCTTTATCAATTAAATTGTTTCACCAAATTCTTCTAGATTACATTAGAACAAATCAAAGTTTTAATATAGTGATCATGACCATTCCTATTAATAATTCTAAATTATGTGATTTTATATAAGAGTCTGGATTTATTTAATAGATAAAAAAGAAAGTACTAATATGCAATATTTCTGACGAGCCATGAAAATATTATTTACTCAATGAGTCTCTAAGAAGCCCAAGGAACCACTATTTTATAAACATCCTTAATTGACCACATTATTCTGAAAATAAAATACATGGCACTTATTACTGTAATAGTAAAATAACTTTATCTAGAGTGAAACTATCACTAGTCTTTTCCTATTGTTAAGTCAAGATTATACTGTATATATTTTTAAAAAGTACAGTATATTACCAAGCTGAAATATCACAGACATATAAATAAATACAACACAAATTTGGCATTAAGAATAAATTTGTCTGAATACAGAGTCTTATTTCTGAAAAAGATCTACAAAAGAGCTCTGATGGGTTGACCCTGGGAATAGTGTAAGTAAATTTTTGTGAAGGAATAAACATTTAAAGAAATTTACCTCCTGTCTTCTTATAAATCATTTGAGCATATTTAAAATTAGAGACCAACAAACTAAAAGTATACATAAAAGAATGTGACTGTGATATTGCAAGTTGGTTTTTCTTTTGTGTCTATTTGTAATCATGCAACTTTTAAGCAGGCTACAGGCTACTATTCTTTATGTGTAACTCAAGAAAATAATAAAGTGATATAGAAATTCCATCGGCAATATTAATGTTTAGTCTATAAAAAACTGACAAGACCTCTGACTACTCTCAGTCTGGAAAAAATATACATGGACTTTAAATACTCCTGTGTTCCTCAAATATCATCTTAGCAGAACAGGTATACACAACTAATCTATTTCAAGCTTGTTGGAAATTTACTCTTTTATGGAAATCCAGGTAGGGCTTGCTTTCTATTGTATAATGATATGGCTGTGGTATGGAGAAACAACTCAATATGTGTGACTTATAAAATGTTATGAACATACTGTAACACCATCTTATTAGCCACAGTCAATTCCACAAGGTCTCAAAGTTCAGACTGAGAGTTTTCAAAACCATAGTATTTGGTGGTACTATAGTATTATGGTAATACTACATATATAACTACTACACTGCACAATTATCAATATCTGCTGGCCTATTTCCCTAGTAATTCCATCTGTTTTCTTGTAGGTCCATCTCTGTTTTTAACTCTTTTCTTAGATGTTCTGCTTGCACTTCTTTTATCTCAGATATTCCTACTTATCTTTTAAATCTTTGGGCAGTTAATGTTTCCCAAAGTGTTCCCTGGTTTCCACAGTCTAAGTTAAGTGCTCTTCCTATCTATATGTACCCAGAGCACTCTGGACTTACCCATAATTGCAATTATTATGGATTTTTCACTAATCTGTCCAGCCCACAAGAATGTGTTCTTTATTTATATATTTATATTGTTCATCCTTATCAGCCTGACACCATATATATGCATGTTTGTCAAGTACTTAATCTTTATGACTATATAACGGACTGACTGGATGTTTAAATAGATGGCAGGTATTAGCTCAGTAAAGCTTTAGTGAATGGGTCACACCAATCTGAGTTTTAAATCTTATGAAGTAAGAATTCATTAGCAGATATGAAGGAAGGGGCACTCCAGGAAGAGAGAGCTATGTGTGTAAAGGTAAGGAAGTTTGAGGAAAAAGGTTTGTCTGAACCACGATGTCCTATAAGTAGTTCCATACAGTTGGGAAGAAAGTTCAAGGGGAATATAAAAAGAGATGAAGTTGGAAAGACAGGAAAAACTCAGATTGTATATTTGTAAGAAAAATATATATTACTATGAGCTGAATAATATGACCAGTGGTAAAAGTTTTGAAGTTGACACAAGAAAATTTAGGAATTGGAAGGAGGTTTTTTTTTTAAGGTTAAACGTATTTTTTTTCACTTCTTTATTTCTTAAATTTAAAAAAGTTAGACATTTAGACGATCCATGAAGTGATCCCCTGATTACAAACACCTGGCACTACACACAGCCATTACAATAATATTGACTGTATTTTTTAAAAGAAAAAGCATAATTGTGTTATCCAATCACCCTTTTTTTAACGTAAGTTGAAGAAAAAGATATGATTTTTTTAAAAAAGTATTAAAACCCCCAAATGCTAGTCTAGCACTTTTCTAAGTATATTTTACATAACACTTGCCCTACAATATGTTCCATGAAAAGAAGAAATCTCTGGTCGAATACTTGTGAGAGTTAAAAATCACATACAATATCCTCCTCTCTAAATGATTCACAGTGTATATTAATTAGCATATTAAAATATGAAGTCCTACAATTAAGAAACCTATTTAACTCTTTAATAAATAAATTTATCCATGACACCTTTTGCATGTAAAACCTATTAACATCCTGCCCATTCAGCAGTATATTATAGAACTTTCTCTCTAAAACTAAAATGTCACAAATCAAATTTATAATTGAAGTACTTACTTTACAATTTTAAAAAGATAACAATTCATTGTTATTTGTAGAACATAAAGTCAAGATGTTTTAAAAAAGATATAGTATCACCTTAAGATTGGAAATAATCTCCATTACCATTTTCTTAAAATAATATCACTCTTATTTAGCTAATCTGGGACCAGAAAAAATAAAAAGGCCACATAATGGCATAGCGCTGTACAAGTGTTAGTGATGAGGAGCTAGATGCAAATATAACTAGATATAAACAGATATAAAACATGTATGTGTACAACACACCATCTTAGTGGTTGATGTATGCTAACTATTATGATTGTCTTTTTACTGAAAAATTCACTAGAAGTATGCTTGACTAAAAGCAACCAACAATTTGTTTTGAATTTTGATGTAATTTTTAAGTATAGGGGAAGAATAGCCAGATTATTTTGCTTTCTTCTTCATACAACTGGGAAATTAATATTTTAATTATTTTATTAAGAAACACATTGGTATTGTTAGTAAAGAATCAAGGTATTATTACCACTACCCTTTTCATATTGAGAGTTTTTCATTGTCAGCTTTAACAAACTTGCAGCAAAACTGAAATTGTGCTTTATATAAGAGATTTTAAAGTTTAACAATTATTTTTAGTGTAATAAAATATTTACTATGCTGTTCTAAGACAGTGATAATAATTTTAAGTGCTCATTTATTATAAATTCAAACTATTCAATCATTCTTTTCTCATATTTCTCATTTATAAAAATGAAAATAAGGAAAAGCTCACATGGCTTAGCAGTTGATATCATTAAGTGTTGCAAGAGAAATAGTTTCAGCAAGGGCTATGTGAAAACATTTCAGATTAAAATAAAATGAGAAATTTAAAATAATTACATTACCATCTCATAAAAATAGAATTGATTTTTTAATACTGCTAACATGATAAAAACGGTTTCTTTTTACTGTTATTCAACGTTAACAGAAACAAACTAGTTTCTTTTTCCCTTTTTTCCCTTTCATCATTTTCTATTTCCTTTACAGAGCCTTCTGTTGGACTGAATTGTATTTGCTTTACTAATCATGGATATTATATGTATTGTGTTCCATCCTAGAATATGAGCCTTTCTATATTTGCAAGTTTCTTGCTAACATGTCATGGAATGTAAAACCTATGGGACTTTGAGACCTTAATTTAAGCCTTTGGTGCTAAAGACACAGCTGTTCATTTGCAAGTAATCATCTCACTTATTAAAACTATTGTAACTAAAATATTAAATTCATTTTCCGCTGTTTTTCATTGTATTTAAGTACACAACAGTCAGCATTACATAGTATCAGATTTTAAAAAATTTGCTTAGACCATATTTTCAAGAGAAGACAAGTACTTAGAATATGACTTTATATAAATTTTATTACAGGTTATGCACATCAGTAACTTTAAACATAATGTTTCCAGAGATTAAAAAAAAAAAAAAACTGTACTGTTAACTACATTGCAGAAACTGAAAAATTAAGGATATGTAGGCTCATTTAAAAATTTACTGTGCACCAAAGTTCAAATATAAATAATTACATTTTGTAAATTAAATAAACAAAATAAATACCTTTATTAGTAAACTCTTAAAAATCTCATCATCACTTTAATTGAAATGTGATACGTACAATGATAACACTGTTCTTTGATATATAGTTCTTATGATGATATTTTGGAAACACAAGAGAAATCATTTAGTTCTATATAAAAATGCTTTTTTAAACAATTTTCCCCCTGTTTTTTCCCCTAATTGAGGATCAATCAAGGATTATAAATTATATTTCTTGCCATGTCTGTGTAGTCTCCCTCCTGTCAACAATGTATAAGAAACCCTACTACCATACAAGTTCTCCAAAGCAGAATTTAACTAATAGTTTATAATTTATTACTTCTGTAGAACCAATATGAACAAAACTGGGAAAATTTGCAACATATGTGATAAATGTGCAACATATGCTAGATTGATATATATTACTTATTATAATGAAGTGCTTTAAAAATCCTTAAGAAAAAGATGGGCATCAACCAGAAAAAATAAGCCAGGTATATAAATGACTATTTCACTCTTTCGTACACAAACACATGCACACTCACATATAACACACATACACTCATATCATAATCACACCAAAGGGAAACCAAAGGAAGAGGGGTAAAGAAAAGATTGACTTAATTATCAAATACAAAAATATTCAAGTTCACTGTATTCAAAAAAGCAAATCAAACAATCACATACCACTATACAGCTCTGACTGGCAAATAATTTAAAAATGTGGCATGGATATGTAGAAATGGGTACTCTAGTATAATCCTGCTGGAATTATAGATTGGCACACTTTCTGAGGGCAATTTAGCAATGAGTTTCAAAAGTACTGCTCCCCAGTAATCTCATTTTTATGAAACATTTAAAATCACATGAAATAACTGGAAAGGTGTACAGATGCAAATACTGAGTTGTTCATGACGGCATTTTTTTTAGTGGCAAAAAAATTAAACTAAACTTAAGGTTTAACAATAGGACATTGGTTAAATTGTGATTCATCATGATAAACCATAATTAAATTTATGATGAAGACATTATTTATTGTCATAGAAAGAAGTTTATGATAAATTAAATGAAAAAAATCAGATAACGGAGAGCAAGGACCAACCAAAACATGAAGTGCCTTGAGCATGTTTGGTATCTCATTAATAATACGTTTTAAATAGTTGATCAATGTTCAGTGAGGGTAAATCTCTCTTTATATTCAAATTTTGGTATTTTATAAATTGAAAATTTCTGAACCAGAACTTTCTGGAAGGCATATAAACCATTTAAAATCTAGATAAAAGTGTGAGTTACTCATTACTTATAAACAACACTAAACCATGCATTACTCACTTGTAGAATTTCAACTGACTTTTCTAATGTCACATGAATGTCAACTACCAACCTCCTGGTCCACACACAGTTTATAACTACACCATGCAGATTACACGCTGACATCACAAAAATGTTCAAGAGATTTTATTTCCATAAAAAAGTATCAATTTTAGTGCTGGTGGAACTGCTTTATGTTTTTTATACACAATATTTATACACATAAATGGAAACCTGAGTTAACAAGAAACATATTTCCAATCTTTCAGTGACACTTTGCATATTAAACACACACAGATATAGCTCAATATGAGACACTTCAACATCTTGTCTTGATCATAGAAAACTATCTTATTGAACTAGAATTTGTGAAAAATTCCTGAATAATGAAGATGGCCATTCTTACTAAAGCAGGTCCTATCATGTGCACTTTTTACTCTAGGTCTACATTATGCTTTTGTAAAATCTTACTTATACTAATTATTTGTTCAATTCTTCCACTTCCCTTGAAAGCAGAGACCTTGTATAACCTTTTACTGCCATATCCCAGTGCTTTGAAGTGTGCCCTGTACACAATAAGTGTCCAATAAAAGTTGAATGAACAAATGACAATGAATGGAATAGAGAAAATAAAACACAGCCCCAAACTCACAGAAAACAAAGGTTAGTTCAAAATCTTAGGCAGCAAATAGAAGCAAGGAAGGCTGCTAAAACAGAGGACAGGGTAATTTTTCGAAACAGGTAGGAAGGGAAAATGGAGTTAATGCTCTGCATCTTTCCTTCCTTCGCTTGTGCTAACTGGTAGAAAAATGGGCTTCTGATCACAGGTGGTTTAGTAGTGACTACAGAAATTTTGGCTTGAGAGTCAGGGAGTGCTTGACTAGACATACTCATGTAAAAGAGATGACTACAGACATACTGAAGAAAGGTCTGTAGTAAATCCTATTTACATAGGCTAACAGGTAAGCTTGTGCATACAGATAAGTATAGAACTAAGACATCATTATACATTTGAGGAAAATAACTGCTGAACAATGTTTAAACTATACATGATTTATGAATGAGTTGAACAGTAAACTAAATATACTTTCTTTAATTTACTTCTATAAAACACAATTTTATTTTATTAAAAAAATATAAACATATATATGTACGAAAAAATGAAATAATGTACTGTGCACCAAATTTTAAAAGTAATTACCTCTGCACAGTATGATTTGGTCTAATTTTTTCTTATTTTCCTCAACTGCACTTAAAAATTTTCCTAGTCATGTGCTGACATTCATAATACATATTAACAAAAAATGACGCCATTGTAAATAATTAAAACATGCTATTTCAAATATTTTATTCCATTTTGTAATTATAATTCATTTAAAGAAATGGGACTTAAGTTTAAACATCCTTTTTAAAAAATCTCATTTTGCTTATTTCATTTTTATTAAAATATTTGAAAATTAGACATTCAGTGAAGTTAAAATTTTTTAAATCAATTGTACATAAAAATAGATGCTGTTCTAAAACACACTGGCCTGAGTAATCAAAGAACATTAATAAACATTATAACCAATAGCATTATTAGATAAAAATATGTTAAAGTAGATAGAAGATATTATTTATACTACAGTAATAACAGACTTCTAATAAATACCAAATTATTTATTACTTCCTAGAAAACAAATATCATTCTTAGAAATCTCATTCTTAGGCCAGTGCTGTGCTAAAAATACCTGAAAACTCTACACTTTCTTCAGCCTTAAACATTTTTTCAGATTAAGAATTTATGGAATTTTTGAAATAGGCCAGGTAATCTTTCAGAGCATAAAATCACTCCAGCAGGCCTTAAGAAAATAGTTTGAATCTGGAGTTCATAAAGGGTAGTAAATTCAACATCTACTAAGATAGACTTAGGGAACAAATTCACTTTAAGAAATCCAAGAACTTTTCATCTTAACCAAAGTCCACCTGCTGGGTTTAAATCACAGTCTTCTTCATCTGTGAAACCTCTAGTCCTCACTGATTTACAAAAAAAGAAGAAGAAAAAATTTTGACCAGCACTGACCTTGAACCTGACTGGCCTCTGCAGATAGATAAACAACTGTCCTTTAAGGAAATGTCGGCACATCATATCTGGTATCAGGTAACGGATACTAAATAAAATTAAAATCTAATAATTCAATAATTACTGAAATTTCCTGAATTTCACTTTCATACTAATCCAAACAAGCCAGATTATTCATATAAAAAGATTACCTGACATGCTGCAAAGAGCTCAGTTGTATATATTAGTGATTTGAGATACTTTAGAATTCCAAGCTGACGAATATCTGAACTGGTAAAAATTTCTTAACTGAGAAGCAATCCTGGTTGTTATGTGCTAAAGTGAATAGCATCAGAGATGTGAAATTCTCTAAGTACAGATTTATCATAAGTAACATTTGTTTTATGTTATAATAAATAAGAGCTTAGCTCAGTTTCCAAATTTTAAGGAATCTACTTAATTAACACTCAGGTAATGGGCACACCTATTTAATTGAGATGATTGCAAAAGAATACCTCAGTGGAATACATTATATTAACTTGGAAAAAAATAGATCAATGTCAAAATTAGGTTCTAAATGGCATGCCTGATGACTTCTACAAATCTTGTCACAGTGGTTAATAGATCTGAACTGATAATTGAAGCATGTTTCCTGCTATGCAGCCATTTGCTCATGTTAAACAGTTACTTTTTATAATACTGTTGCTAAAGAAAGCCATTCCGGCTTGATTTAAATTTTTAAAGTGTCTTTTATGAATTTGTCCAAAATAAATTTTGAAAGTAATCAGTAAAATAACATGCTACAAAGTGTTTGATTAACCAATATATGTCATGATTTTTACTGAATTTCATGAATTCTACCTTTCAGGAAAAGATATTTTTAAATAGCCTTGATTCACTGCATACTAAAATCACTATGTTCTCTGCTTTGTCAGATTCAACCAGTATTCTAAATAATCATGCAGCAGATTCAGCAAGAATGTTTTCCACTGTTTTTCATTATACTATAGCCTCTACACTAGAATAACAAAACCAAATGTATACTACTTTATACAATCACTACAAATTTATACCTTAAAAACACCACAGAAAACATCTGTGATGAAAATCCATTCTTTTGACAAATTAAGCTATTGAAAGGAATAAAATTTTGTCTTAAACAAGACCAAGTCTTTAGCATAACAATGTTTAAATCAAATAGAGAAGGCAAAAAACAAAAGCTTCTAGTAATGTAACAGATCTCTAATATTTTCTGTTACGAGGAACTATGTATTATATTTGGAAGTTCTGATGTTTTTGGATATAGTGCTAGCTATTGTTCATATTAATTTAGTTACTAATTAATTATAACTAACAAAGCACAGACTGCAAAAGATAAGGTTTGTTTGGTTTCTCTCACAAAGATGAATATAGCATTCTCTTATTAAATTCTTTCTGAAAATACTTTGATTTCTTTTATTGAGCATAAAGTAAAATGTTCTTAAGGACTTACTATATAATTTTCCTAAGCATTCTAAGAAATAATTTTCTCTTCCTTGAAAGTCAGAGAATGAATATATCCTTGGTTCCAGGAGCCTTAAGAAGAAATAAAAGAAGGAACTTGGGTTAAAGTCACCAATTTCCATAAATATTCATGATGATGTGAAAGATTTGTAGTTAGGAAGTCTCTATTTGCTGATTTGATCTAAAAATAGAAAAATCCTACATCCAACTTGGGTGTATGAACACCAAGATTAGACCGACAGAAAATTTTAAAACATACAATTTGAAAACATACATACAAAAGCCATTTATTCCTATTTTACCTGTTTATTATACCATTTCATACTTCACATTATTCACACTATATATCATGCACACTTAAGTGCATTCAATGTGATAGAAAGAACTAACATAGAATGGAATGACTTAGATAAATTTTAAAAACCATTTTTAATTTAAAACACTGAATCTTAAAATATAAGTATGTATGTACGGTTAAAGATATGAAAGTTGTCCAGATTAGCAAAGTAAGCCACTCTCAACTAGGATAAACCATGGATTAATATTAATTAAAGTGGATAGTTAGAATTAAATTGTGTGGTGCAGGATGATATAATTTTAAAGGTTGTTTTATAAAGTTTATTTAATGAAACTACATCAACTATATCTCTAACGATATGAAAAAAATCTTTCTGATGTCAACAATATTGACTGGAAACCTAATATGTCTAAGACATTGTGTTTGGTGCTATGAGGAAGTAAAGTAGTATCTCTTTATCTTGAAAGATTTTGGTAAATTATAAGAAATCTCCAGAAAGGATTCATGCAGAATATGGCATTAAATTAGGGTGAGTCTTAAAAGACAAATAAGTTTTAGATACTTGTAGATGTATTTTAAGAGAACAGTAAGCAGACAGCCTCAAACACTACATTAAATAATCTGAAGTTAGTAGTAAATGTAAAATAAATAAATATATATATATATAAAATTTGAGCAGGATATTGGTACAATAGCTGTTATACTTGCATAAAACACATGAAGAGTGAGATTGCTGATTAGGAAATTAAAAAATTATTCAACAAATCAGGTTAAGAGTCAATGAAAATTATTGTCCCCAATGGGATTGAATATGTGCAGAATATATTTTAGAGGCAAATTGTAAAAATTGTAAAAATTTACCAAATGATGGATATGACAAGCAATGGAAAAGAAACATTAAAAGTTAACCCCAAAGTTCTAGCTTTCATGAATTGGATGACAGTATTGCTGTTGACAAAATAAAGCACAAGGAAGGACTTAGATGGAGAAATTAAGCTTCGTTGTGCCCACCATGAATTTGATACATTCTCTAGATGTGAAGATTAAGGAGATGTAGTTTTAGTACTGGCAGGTGAAGGCCTTTTTATTCATGTATACAGGCCTTTATTAAGAGCATACAACACAGTAAGAAGATAGAATAGAAGCTAGACCTTTAGGAAACATGAATAAATAGAAGATTGGGAAGAAAATGGAGAGTCAAGTGGCCCGAACAGGGAATTCCAGGGATATCCAATAAAAGAGAAAAAATATAGAAAGATTTACTATTTTGGCTTTATGGTTGATTCATGGAATGTTATTTTATTGACTTCCTACGATGGACACACAAAAGAAATGTAAACTAAGTATATAATGGCCTTTGCCCTCAATTCATTCATAATCCATTTACAATCTAGTTAATTTCTCTCAGTAGTCTTGGTTACTGTTTAAGAATAAGATGAAGAGTTACAATAAAAGATGATATGATTAACCACTGTTTCCAAACATTATTTCCTGGATACAAGGAAACTTCTGAAGGATCTCAGTTAATAATATGAACTAGGTAAATAGAAGGTGAAAATTAAATGAAGTAACTGATAAAAGGAAATTTAAAAATTATAGAGGCAAAAGACACATATTTCTTTAAAAAAGCTCCCACATAGTTGGCAGAAAGAAAATGGAAAATACTGGAGAGTGGAGAGCAGTTAAAGTATGGATTAAGGATAAAGTGAAAAAGCTAAATCAAGAGTCAGCAAGAAAAGAAATGTTCTAGTGCTTTATCTGAACATGAAAAACAAATTAATGGCAAAATGGACTGCAGACATAAAAGTTTTGAATACAGTTCACCAAAAATCTTTTGATTCTTGATGCTCACACAAACATAAAATAAGGCTACTTGTCAGAGTTATTATAGATTTATTTTATATTTTCATTAATAAGATTGTAAAGTTTTAACAAAATTACATTTTTAAATGAACGTAATTTTAAAATAAGATCTCACATTGATGCATAATTATAAGTAAACAAACTAAACTGGTTACCATTGATTCAATGATTCAATAAACAGCTTATATAAGGAAATGTCATTTTAAGAATAAACTGTCTAAAAGAAATCACCATACTATGTTGCAAATGTATATTTAATTAACGATAATGTCCCAAGATCAAAGCTCCATGAAACTATTACTAGCACAGTTTCTGGGCACATTTTAGATGCTCAATGAATATGCTGAATAAATTGATGAGTAAAGAAATTTTTCATTTATTTTTATCTTTCTAACAAAATGGCTTCCAATACCTACAATTTTGTGCAATATGCATAGCTAAATTGCCCAGATATAGAGTATTCTTAATACTCAAAAAATGAACTTTTAGATTCTTTGATGAAGTAGCAGAAATTATACTTAGGGGGAAAAAAATCCATACCTATTTTTATATACTTAACCCATGAACAACATGGCTTTGAACCTCATGGATTCACTTATACGTGGATTTTTCAATAAATTCTGTAAATGTATTTTCTCTATTATTTTTTTTCTCTAGCTTACTGCATTGTAAGAATACAGTATATAATACACATCACCTATAAAATATGGTTAATTGACTATTTATGTTATCAGTAAGGCTGCTAGTCAACAGTGGGCTATCAATAGTTAAGTTCTGAACAAGTCAAAAGTTATATGGGGATTTTCAACTGTATGGTGTCCCTAACCCCGGCATCGTTCAAGGGTCGCTGTACTTTCTTGGTCACATGAAATTCAGTCAATAACTAAAACACATAATATATCTATTTGATTACATCTTCAAGCAGTCATTAGATTTTAATTTAATCACCTTGAGATTATGTATAGGGTGTTAATTTAAATAAGAATTTCCCAAAGTGTACTGAAAGGTCTTAGCGTGAGAGAGAGGGAGAGGACGAAGGGGTGGGAGAATGAGAGAGAGAGGAAACGTGGAAGATAAAGACTGAGATTTTAATTGACAGAGGCTTTCACATTCTAGTAGACTGTAAGTACGGAAAATACAGGTCTAAATGTCATTAAACAGAATTATTTATTGGCTAACATTTAATTCAATAATGCACTTCATGAAATTTTAGGAAAACTACAATATCTAGCATTTTTCAAACTTTCTTGACTATAGAACACTTTTTCGACTTCAACTATTGTTTCACAGGCTAAATTGTGGGAAATACTACTATATAATGTAAGAACACTTTTAAAAAGAATATACCAAAGTTTGAATCTGAATATTTACTTTGTTTCAAATCTATCTCACTGAGAAGCTATTCATTCCAGAATGAAACAAAATATTTAGTTAAAACTTCTTTTGGAAACTGCTTTTAAGGTCAAGTTTATGTGCTAATAAAAGCAGCCAGTTTTACCATTTGAATAACTTAGGAATGGTTTCCATACTTTTCATAAAATTATTTCTAACTATAAAGAAGCAAGAAGTAAAAACTGGGGTGTAAGAACATAAGGTTATTCTAAGAGCATAGTCTAAATCAAGGGTTGGCAGACTATGGCCTACAGGCCAAATCCAGCTCATTGTTTTTGTTCATGAGTTTTGATAGAATCACACCCATTTCTAGTTATCTTTAACAACTGTAATGTGATATTAAAATATCTGTGATTTCTATTGGTAATGATGTCATAGATATCATTATTAACATTATAGTTTATGGCCTATATTCATAATCGACAGATATCCTAAATTTCAGATAGAGGTTAATAAAAATAGATGTAATTTCTCATGGACTTTTGCTTTAAAGGACTATAAAAAGATAAATAACACTTTTATTTAGGATATCAGCAACAGCAAGAAAACTGTAAAGATACAAAGTAAAATATGTCTAATTTTTTTTATAAATGAAAAACAAAAATGAAAAAAAAACAGATTTAAAGTTGGATAATATTTTGCACACAATTCATGAGATAATGCATAACCATTAATTAGTGCAAGTTCAAAGTTTCCTCATCTCTGAAATATTTTCTTAAATTTACTGGAGGCTACCAACCAAAGTATAACTTGTAGTTATACTCTAAATAAAGCTAATTTTTGCATTCAAGAATTAACTGATAATTTCAATTGCAAATGACTAATTTTTGCTCAGAAGTCGTAAAAAGTTTAAAGGCAATGCAAATTTTGCTTGTCACCATTATTTCATTCACTGTAACTACTATTAGAGAAGCAAAATAAATATAGGTAATTAGTATACCCTGACATATAAACAATGTGAATATTTATATGGTGGATAAATTATATGTATAATGATGTTTTTGAAAATGAAAATAAATAGGATATATTAATAATGAAATTATTAAATTTCCAGTGTTTTAAATCATGCAATATTAATTACATAAAAGATGCTATAGTCAAACTTCATCATATTGCTTAACTATAATATCCATACTAAAGGCTTTAAATAATATAAAAAGTTATTGTACGCACATAAAGAATTACATAATAATAAATTTACACAATAGCAAAGTTGTTCAAATTGTGCTTTTACTCTCTCTAGAGGTCATAATTTATAAAGTAGAAAAATATGTGTATGCAGTTCCTGTAAGTACACTTTATTTGAAGAGGCATCAAATACAATAACTACTCCCAATTTACATACAATACAGAAGATAATCAACTAAATATTTAAATATAATGCTCTCATGTTAAATACAAAATGATGTATACATTCTCCTTCCTGGCGACTTTTACCTAGAACTAATTTTAAAGAAGATAAAAGATACTTTTAAAATATTTATTATTTAACATAATGCCTACTGGCCAGTAACGTTCACTGGTCACAACATCTAGAAAAGTATATACAAAAAGCTAAACACTACAGATTGGTCTAAACTTTCCATCTCTAAAACCAAACAAGGGATAAGTGGTAACTTTATATAATGCTTTGCTGTACTTTGCCTTCTACCTTAACAATTACCAGAAAATGATCTTAAAATACTCTTAAGATAGTTGTTTAGCATCTAGTAAAAACAATGTTTTCCTTTATGTTTCTAACATACTAGGTCCAAATTGCTTCTGGTAAAGTCTAATGAATTATATTCAACTTAAAGATTTTATTTAAGGAATTGGTTTCAAAAATTACACAAAGTGAGCAATTTTCTAGTTATAAGTATTAAAAAGTCTTAATGCTACAACTGGCATTAAATTTAATTCTTTGAAATGAAGTAGGGACACATTTGATTAATCAATTGGTAATACTTTTTAAAAATTATTAGCATATTAAAATAAGGAATTTAATTTTTAAAAATCATCTGAAAGCATGCATGAGAAAACCTGTTGTTATGGAAACAGTCAGTGTAAATGGCAGTAAAACCAAAAGAAAATATCAGCGCTTCTGAACAATGAATAAATACAAAATGCTGCTCGTGCAATAAAAACACACAATGAAAGGAAAGTATAATGTCATGTAAAATGTTTAAAAATTTTCTATTCCTTTCTACAAATTTTACTTAATAACAAGTCAGGTAAAAATACTAATACTAGTACCAAAACAAATGAAAAATATTCTCAATCAAATATTAATTAGGAAACTAGAAATGACACTATTATAAAAGAAACTACAAATTCACAAGTTCTTGTTCTTAATAACTTTAAATCCAAAACTATTACATTGTTCATAAAATGCTAAAATATAAATTATACTTAAAATATACACAACAGAAAGCAATTGCAAGTAGTAAATCTTTTAGAAGAGCCAATGTCTATTACTAAAATAGTGTTATATGATACTGTATTTCTTTGGGTCAAAATATTCTAATGATTTATTAATGTAATATCCAATAGAATTAAAATGTTTAAAAGATAGCTCTAAATTAATGTTATTCATTCTAAAAAATCTAAGCAAAATAGGTTTAAGTTTGTAAATTTATGGAATCAGAATAAATTAAACATTAAATACCTGACCAAATTATATTATATCAAAATCATAGGGCTAAAATTTTGTGTCATTAGTTTAAGTACAGGCCACAATATATAGATTTGACCCTCACATTACATGCATTTTGACACCATTATGAAATAAATAAAAGCTTCATACATCTACTCCATTAAATACACTTTTTCATGTACCATATCCATAAGAAAAAACTGATCTACATGTTCAAAGTTATGGTAAATGAGCATTCTCACATATTAATATTATATAATTACAGCAACATGTTTAAGCTAAATAAAGAAATGTGATTCTCCAACAAACAAGCATAAACTTAATATAATGAGTCAAAATGTTTAAAAAATGACACTTTCTATTTATGAACTGGTAATGTTTAAGATTCATTCTTTCATTCTGAGTAAAGCAATATGTGCAGTTCTTGTGACAGCTGATACAAGTAATACTATGTCTTTTTCTCTCAAAATATCAAATCAAAATCAAAGATATCCAAAATATTTAAGAAACTCCCGCAACTCAATAACAAAACAATAATCCAATCAAAAAATGGGCAGAGGAAACAAAAAGACATTTCTCTAAAGACAATGAGATGGCCAACAGACATATGAAAAGATGCTCAACATCACTAATCATCGGGAAATGCAAATTAAAACCACAATGAGATACCACCTCACACTGGTCAGAATGGCTATTATTAAAAAGTCAACAACAACAACAACAACAAAAAAGTCAACAAATAATGTGTTGGTTGAGTATGTGGAGAAAAGGGAACTCTTATACACTCTTGGTAGGACTGCAAACTGGTGCAGTCCCTATGGAAAACAAGACACAGATTTCTCAAAAAGCTAAAAACAGATATACCATATGACCCAGCATTTCTACTTCTGGGTATTTATTCAAAGAAAACAAAAATACTAATTCAAAAAGATACATGCTCCCATTTGTTCACTGCAGCTTTATTTATAATAGCCAAGACATGGAAGTAACTAAGTGTCTAGTGATAGACAAATGAGTAAAGAAGAAGTAGTACATATATATAATGCAATATTACTCAGCCATAAAAAAAAGAATAAAATCTTGCCATTTGTGACAACATGTATGGAGACGGTATTATACAAAGTGAAATAACTCAGGCAAAGACAAATACCGTGTGGTTGCACTTATATGTGGGATCTAAAAACAAAACAAAACAAAAACAGATTCATAGAAACAGAGACCAAAGGGATGGTTACCAGAAGGGAGGGCAAAGAGGTATGGGTGAAAAAGGGAAGGGGAATATAGTGAATAAATTTGCATGGTGACACATGATTACTAGAATTTGTAGGGTAAACACACTGTAAGGTATAAAAATGTTGAATCACTTTATTGTACACTTGAAACTAATATAACCAATATAAGACTATATACTTACATAAAAAAAAAATAAATCTAAAGAACAAACTTTCCACAGAAATGTATTAAATGGTTTTATAATATGACCTTGTTACATAAAAATTGCCTTGATTTTCTAATTTTTAAAACAAGTTTAAGTTGAGTATGTCAAATGAACTTTTGTTGAAGAAAATTTATTCTATTAATTAAAAAATTAATATAAATTGGAACAAAGATACTGTAAACTATATTCATGTCTTAAATATCAATTCCTTATTATAGTTCCCTTATCTTCAAAAGCAAACCCAAATCCCAACACTATATTTCTTTCATTCTCTTCTATCATTCTATCCTAATTATCTAGATATACTACTTTATTATTTCATGTTTCTAATCTTTCTATTTACATCTAAAAATTTTCCCCTTTTCTCTTATCAACTATCTACTTACTCTTTTCCAATCTCTCTACGAACTTTTAAATAGTACTCCAGAAATGGCCAATAAATAATAAACAGTTTTTGCTCCCTTAAAGCTATGAAAACAATCTCAAGAGAAATTATTCTAATCCTTACGCTATTGATAGGTTGATTATTTTTTAAAATTTGCCAGTTCACAAAGCGTCTGTTCAGAGTTCCAGTTCCCCAAAGACAATGATATGTTGTTACCTGTTATTGCTCCAAGCTTATATTTAAAGGAAAAATTGTCCAAGTATAAAAGTTGTTACAATCTGGTGGTGCAATTCCAGAAATTACTTGAAACACTGATTATAAACAGTATTTCCTTATTAAATTTGCATTACTCAAAGCTGATAATAATTGAACAATATAAACTTTAGTTTGTCTCTTTTGTTCATTAATAGTCAATTTGTCAGGCACAACATAGATACTCAGTTATTATTCATAATTTATTCATCAAATATGTAAACAGAGACTACAGCTAAGTTATTTAACAAATGCCTGGGTTCAAAGATTGGTATGCAAACTTTTATGTTTCTAATCTATATAAAGTTGAGTTATCAGTATGTATTTATATCCCTATTGTGGTTATTTTACGTTTTTACAAAAACAAGAAATCTCGGACAAATCCTTTTTCTATTAAAAAGCATGATAAAGAATAAATTATAAAAGGAAAAACAAGTATTGGTTAAATTACTATTTACTTTTCCATGACAATTGTTGCAACACTTTATCTTTAAAGAAAAACAAATTATGGCTATTTCTTGAAACACTTACATTAAGTTTACACATTTCCTTTCTTACACTCATAAATTTCTACAAAATATATTATTTGCTACTTAACACTTACTGATAAAGAAAAATGAAAATCATTGTGTATACTTTAAACTTTCAAAAACACACCCATGTAACTAGCATCCAGATCAAGAAATAAAGCATTAAAAGAAGTCTCCTTGTGCCCCATTCCAGCACTACCTGCTCTCCTTAAAACTAACCACTATCCTGACTTCTAATACCATGAGATTAGTTCTGCTTGATTTGAAACCATATGTAAATAGAATCAGATAGCACTCTTTTGTGTCTGGTTTGTCTCAATATTATCATTGTAAGATTCAGTCACTTTGTATTTGTAGTTAACTCATTCTTACTGCTGTATAGTATCCCATTGTAAGAGTATAGCACAATATATTTTTACATTCTACTGTTGATGCATTTGAATACTTTTCAGTTTGGGGCTACTGCTAATAGTGCTGCTATAAATATTCCTGCATATGTCTTTTGGTGAATATAGGTACACAATACTGTTGATATGCTGTAGGAATAGTATTGGGAGGCTATATGTATAGTAACTGTATGTTGAGCTTTATGAGATGCTTCCAAATAATTTTCCAATGTGTTGTACCAATTTACACATCTTCCAGCAGTGTATGAGTTAAAGATAATCCACATTCTTGCCAACACATAGTATTGTCAGTCTTTTTTCACCTAAGTCATGCTGGTGACTGTACAGTGGTATCATAGTAGAGTGTTCATTTACATTTCCCTGATAGCTAATGGCTTTGTTACCTTTAAAGGAATTCTTGTTCAATTGTTTGGCCCATTTTTTTGGAGGGGAGAGTACAGCTCTTTCTTATTGATTTGAAAGTGTTGTATGCATATTCTGAATATAAGTCCTTGTCAGATATATGTATTGCAAAAGTATGTTCTCATTTTGTGGTCTGTTTAGACTGTTAATTGATGTACATACGTTCTTAATTTTAATGGTCTAATTTACTACCTTTTCCTTTGTGATTAGAGTTTATGTACCACTTCAGAAACATTTGCCTACTTTAAGGCCATAAAGATGTTCTGTGTTTTTTTTTCCCCAACAACTTTATTTTCTTACTATTAACATCCAAAATTGAAATCTATCTGATTGATTGTTGACAGTGGTGTGAGGTAGGAGCCACGATACATTATTATTTTCCATTTGGCTACTCAGAACCCAGACTGTATTTCACAACTGCACTTCAGGGTCACCTTTGTCATAGATGAACTAATTGTGTAAGTTTGGGTTTGCACCTGGTCTCTTTATTGAACGGCCTTTTCTATTTCATTGGTCTACTTGTCTATCCTTGCAGCAATACGGCACTGTTTCGATTGGTCTTGGTACATGGCAGTGCAAATCATCTTCCTGCTATTTGTCTTTAATTATGGTTTGAAAAATGACAACCACATCATTTTCTTGTCAAAGTTCCTCATATATTTAGAATAAAATCCAAACTCCTTACTAGGGCTTACAATGTCCTTCATCTTCTAGCCACTGTTGTTTTTTCTGACTTTCTCTCTTAAAACCCTACCCTTGCTTTGCATGCTGCAGCTACATTATCTTTCTTGAAATAAATACCCCAGCTCTTTTTGCTAGAATGTTCTTTCCTCAAACACCACTATCTTTGCATGGGTTATTTCTTCACAAATATTACTCCTAAGACAGGTCTCTGCTGACTGGTCTATCTACAAAACTTCCTTCTCCTTCTGAAACAATGTTAGTAATTTAGTTATTAGTTTTCTTCGCCACGAGAATGTAAGCTTTATAGGAATGGAGATTTTTACAATCTTGTTTTCTTGTTTTATTTCAAGTACTTGGGCATATAACAAGTGCTCATTAAATATTTTTTGAATTAAGTATTAATTAAAAGATGCTGTATAATACAGTTGAAAGAAAACTAAATTATAACTTGGGAAGACTAAATGGAATATGTACCTAATACTGATTAAGACAAATTTAAAAATTACATTAATTTTGTTATAACACCAATTTTACTGTTTGTCACTTCCCAGCTAAAACTGAAACACTAATATCATCACAAATAATATGTGTCTGAAAAACGTACTCATAAATAGGCTACATATACATACTATGTGATGACTGTAATATATAAATGAGTAGTCCATTCCAATATGGATATCCTTCGAACTCTAAGAGGTTTACAAACCATTATCAGTTTCCTCTTCCTAAATTTCTGAATAAAGATAGTATTTTTTTTTTTTCCACTCAGGAAATACTTGTTGAAACAAGTATGCAAAATCTGGGCTGGAAACAGAATTAGAAACATATCAAATATTCTGATCAAATGCCAACTATAAATGAGACTATAGTTAATTGCATTTCCCAATTTTAATCTTTCATAAACATGGTATAAATCCAATGTTGTGATTTATGTCAAAACAGCTTATTTCAAAGGGATAATAAATCAAGTGTTACTTTGTACTGAAATATCCTTCAAAATGCTTGTTACAAAATGAAGAAAAATTTTATATAAAGATGCTTACTCTATTTCTGAAAAATTTCATTCATTGAACCATTTTAATTGTAGTGAATAGAAAAGTAGTTTTTAAAAAATCCATATGCATTATTTATTTAAATAAATGGAGACATTTATAAATCTTAATACTATTCTCATAAATAAAATTATTATTTTCCTAGATAACAAATATCATAAATCAATATTAAGAATCATTAATAATGTTTTCCAAAATAAAATAAATGCTGCTTTCTTTAAATTTTTTATGATTAAAATTGAGTGAGTTTTTTCTTTACAATTCCAAATTTTAACTGCAAAATATAGTCTCAAAGTTCTAAAATCTAGTTACCTGACTAACATCCAAATCCATAAGTATTAACTGAAAATAAAATTTAAAAATAAGTGAAACAGGTAGAAAACATACTTCTCCAAAAGTAACTTCCTATAATAATTAGCCAAAAATTATAATGTATAATCTGTAGAAAAAGATAAACTATAAAGTTTTACTGTTGTCCCTAATGGAAAGATTAAATTCATTCCCAATTATGTTAAATCTAGAAATTAAAAAAAAAAATTTCCTACTGGGGTTTATTCTTGAAAATTGAAAAGGTAATTTTAATGTCATTTGAAAATTACACATAATTTTATTTTTTTGGAAAAAGAGATAATATTGTACATTATCATATCAAGTCTAACCTATAATAATTAGAATATTTTGGTATTTATACACCGCCACTACCAACAACAAAAACTAATCGCCTGAAGAAAAAAAGACTACCTGAAACATACTTTATAAAATAAAAGAATTACATATAAAGTATTACTAACAAATGGGAATTCAAATTACTGTAAAAAATGAAATTGGGAAAGCTATTTTAAAAAGAAAAAAACTGGACTTGCAGTTTCTACACAGAATACATTACATTCTAAGTCTATCAAAGTTAAAGGTTTAATTCCTTAAATAGTAATTTGACAATACAAGAGTTTTAAGTTTTCATTTTATTTGGCACACTAACACAAATTTACACAGAAATATTCAGAAATGTCAATATTTATGGGTGAAAAGTTAAACACTGTAACATAAACACTTTGAACAACTTTAAATTTCAACAATAGCTGCAAAATTATGTTTGATGGGGTATTATGCAGCTTATGATACGTGAATAAAAAAACAGAAATTTCCTGTGAGAATTGTAGTTGTCTATAGAGAAAAGGATAAGAAGATAAAGTTTCTCTTTATGAAGAAAACAGTTAAAAGTTTACCAATACTCGCGTTTAGATTATGGAAGAATTTTCTTTTCTTTTCTATAGTGTTCTATGTTTTATATAAATAAGTATGCTTATAAATAACTACAATAATTATGGTAAAAGCTTTCTAAAAGAAAGGAATTGCCATTATTTTTATAAATTAGATTGCAGATGTCAGCTTATTTTACACAGCCTTCTCTTTTAACAACCACCTCTTTTACAATTTTTATAACCAAATATTTAAAATTCCACTAGATTTCTTGCTTTAAAATAAATATACTAGTATAAAAAGATTAAAGCTCATCTTTTAACTGTATTTGGAAATCAGGAACAATTGCTAAGATTTCTCATTTGTAAAATGTGTTAGATTACTTTTTCATGTTTATTTGAAGTCTAACATTCTTTAGTTCAATGGAGTTGTCTATGGGGGAAAAAATATGTTCAATACCGAAATAATCTTTACTAAAATTTTGTAACAGGTAAACTAATATGCAAAAAACATTTCTCCCTTGTAGTATATTACATTATTTCACACCTAAATGATATATTTGTCTTTTCATGTAAAATTAATATTTAAAAATGTATTTAGAACATATTTCATCCAACTGTATAATACTAAATTTTAAAAAAAGATATTGTGAATACCCAAGCAATCAGATAAGAATTAAGTCACATTTACAAATGAAGCAATCATATTACAATCTGTGAACTAAACTCTCCCTTAGAGTCTGAAGCATATTGGAAAACAGCATTGAGCAAAAGCAGATGTATGTACAGAGCAAATGAGGATAATAAGGAAATCATCGTGGCAGTAACAAATGATGTGCTTTAGGAAATAAATAGGACAAATTAAGGATAGGTAGAATAGGGCCAGTTTATAAAGAGTTCTGAAATTCAGACAAAGTACTTGGGATTTGATGTATCAGTTCTTAGAGGAATGATACCATTCAAGGTTGTTTTAGAAAAATCAGACGTTAATATGTATGCAAAAGTATTAGAAAAAACATCGTCAAATAATTGAAGGATAATAGGAATCATAAAGTAACTTCTGAAATGGATGAACTAAAATAAAATGTGTCTTCCTGATATGTAAACTGAGTCATTTTTCTAGCAATAGTAATGGATTTGCATGGCTCAATTTTTCTCTCCTAGACTCCTTATCAACAATGAGATGTACTGGTAAAACCAGAGCAAGTATTACTAGAGAATCATCCTATGATTAGGAAAAACAAAAGCTTACGTGACCTTGAAAGGATCCAATAACTACCAGGAAAATAACACTGAAAAATATATTCTAAAACAAGTAACAGATGGGAGACCATCTAGGAAGACCAGGTGCTGTAGGCATAAAAAATAATAAATAAATAGATAAAACTAGTAACAAAAGGGGAAACATTTTCTCTTAATTTATATCATTAGTATGATCTTGAAAAGAAAAAATTATAGTAAATAATGCATGAACTGTATGGGTAAAATTTCTCTTGATATATATGTCTAGTCAATTCTCATTATTTGCTATAGTTATGATCCATACAGTCACTTCAAACACTGAATTAGCAAATAGTGAACTTGAACTCCTAGGAAAAATACAGGTTTAGGTTCCTGCGAGGCACTGGTCACAACATTTTCATCAATCTTCAATATATAACCTTGTTTTATCTGTGTTTCTGTTTAGGGACACCTTATTTAATATGTATTGTTTACTTATTACATTGAAATTACAGTCAATGGCCCCTTAAGTTACGTCTGAATAAAGATTACCTAAAACATGTATTTTCTGTATAAAGTGTGTCACAGCCTTCTTACACTTAGGAACACTAGACATCTTTGTACATCAGCACTATGCTTGGGGGGCCATTTTTAACAGCAAAATCATCAACGAAAAGCACAAAAATGTGAAAAATGTGGCACTGAACTGTGAAAAGTACACCTGTTTATAGTATGAGAGCTGAAACAGAGGCAAAGCATTGCCTTGTTTGACCTAAACTGTGAACATGTGTGCCTGGTGACCCCGATTTTTCACCATTCCACACAAGTCTATAAATGATATTGAAAGCCCTGTGAGTATTGAGTTTACAAAAAATATTAGCAGGTGGGAAAATCTGCAATATGGAATCCATGAATAATAAAGATTGACTTTTTAATGGAATTAAACTTATGCCCTGAATTTAATTCCCATCCTTAAAATAATCAGATACATAACCATAACCAGGAGCAAGACACAAATTTTTTTACTTGAAAAACTGAAAGTCTCTCCAAGTTATTTTTATTGACTTTCCCAGCTCAAACACTGTATAATTCCACGATGTACAACTTACAATTCCCTATGAGATTTTCAAACATGCTCTGACAATGTTAATGTTAGAGCTCTCTGGTACAGAACCTTACAGTCTAAAATTAGGTTTGGTAAATTTTATGCATATCAAAAAGTAAACAAGCTGAGGACAGTTTAGTCCCAAAGTAGTTCTGATGATAGTCAAGAATATTAATTTTCCAAAGACTAGGATTTGAAAATCAATGCCCATTTTAGATAGTTTGGCATGGGCATTTTAGGTCACAGACTGAAAAATGAGTAAAATGACACGCCTTCTAAATATCCTAGCAGTAGAATTAGCTCCAAAACTGCCAAGTTTGCATATTGCTTGTCTATATGAAACTATAAATTAATCCATAAACTCAAAGTAACAGCAAAATAAGTATAAATACATTAGTATATTAAAAAGTAAAAAATGATATATAGTTGTTATTTTTATCATTACTTAACCAGTTCTTATGAAACAGAAACAAAACAGACTCATGAACTACATCTCAAAACATGTTTTCCTTTGGTTTGGGCTGAGCATCTGGTTGTTTGCATTAAATGATTTGAAGAGCTAGTAGATTGGTGCTTTTCTCTGTAAATTAGATTTGCCTTTGGTTTTGTCTGGTTTTCAGTAGTCAATTTGCACAAATATTTCATTCTTTATAAAATTATGAGTTTTCTTTCAAATTTACTCCTGTTTTCTCTTAAAATATAAATAATCAAAGATATAATATGGAAATATTTATTTAAAAACCTAGTAAATGAAAGTATGCATATTAGAACGGGACTGGCGAACTTCTGTAATGGGTTAGAAAGTAAATATTTTAGGCTCTGCAGACAGACCAAGAGGTCAAATTAAGGATATTATGTAGGTACTATATAACAAGAGAAAACAAAAAAGATTTCCATAATTTTGTGTTGACAAAATTCAAACTATATACTAATGTTATTAGTGTTAACAACAGCAGCAGAGCAGAACAACACCCAGATACACTAGTAAAAAGCTTGAAATTCTTTTTTGGGAGGGAGGGGGTTGATACTTTTCTTAATTAGGGTTCAAAATCAGTGTTCTTATCAAATCATGTGCAAAATGTTCATCTGCTAATGTCAATCTAGAATGAGAGTTTACATATTTCAGTTTTGAAAATGAAATGTCTTTTCACACAGCTAGGGACTGCCAAATACTGATATCAATCCAAGAGTATATGATATTTTGGGGGCATATACATTACTTAGGAGGCATTTTAGAATTCCAATACATTTTTCTCTTAAAAGTTGCTTTTAGTATGTCTACATTATAGATTAATCATTGCGAATCAAAGGTTAGGTGGAAGCTCCTCAATTGCAGTTATAAAGATTCTGAAATATGGAAATCTTTGTGCTGCATTTAGGTCTGAAAAAAGTGCTGCAGGAACTATAGTCTGAACTCAGAAAATACATTTGCTAAAGATCTGTGTGGGAATGGAGAGCTCATCGCTTATGTTAATTGCTGACAGCAAGGGAAATATATACTCATGATCCAAAAACTTAATTTTGTAGAAATGACTTTTTTTAATGTAAGTTTTGCACGTAAGTGTTGTTTTGCACTGTCATCTTGGGTTGAATGCATTGCAAACACTATCAAGTCTACAGCAAAAGCTAATTATTGAAGCTCTTTAGCGTCAGTAACAGTGGTTGATGGTTAGAGTTGTTCTCATTCAGAAATATTTCCATCTTGGTATGACCTCAATAAATCATAATAAATTTTATCACTGCTAACCTATCAAAACAGCTATGTGGTAGGGCAAATCAGGATATTCATCTTTCAGTTCTGACAAAAATTCATGGACTTGACAATGATTAAGTTTATGAGAGTGAATGAAGTTTTCTGTTGACACTAGTGGTTCAACAACACATGATAGATTCAAATATATTCTACAAGGTATTTGCTTATTTAATAATATAGTGAATAACTACAGGTTTACAACACCCTACATCTTCACAAGCTTTGAAAATTTCTGCAACTAAGTCTTTTTCTGTCCCACACATATTTTTACCATCGGTTATACTCAGCAGATTCTACTTCAAGTTGTTACAGATTCATGTTTTCTCAACTTCTTTGAAAATATTCTTACTTGGAGTTTTCCACATAAACTATTAATAGTTTACTCATTGATCACATTAATTCCTTGAATAAATAACTGGCATTAACTCCTTGAACAAAGTTTATTTTCTCTGGACAGGTTTTAATTTACTTGCCACTGGAAAATATTTTCCTTGCTTGGCTAACAAATTAGCTACTCAGAAACTTCCTTTAGTTGCAGCCTCATTTCATTTTATATTTCTGTGAATAAAATATTCCATTTAAAATTTTTCTGACCATTGCTTTCTTAAGTGTTGGGAATGCTGTGACGAGTGCATAATCTGGTAATGTTGACATCTGTTCTTTTCACACAGCTATAGTGTTATTGCATAATAACACAATGCAAGTGTGTTACTGTGCCACTGAATTTAAAATAATCCACACTCCATGGTGCCTTAAAAACACAATATTTGAAGTTCACATTTCTCTTCTTTTCCTGTTTTGACATGATGAATATGTACTGGTAACAACAAATAAGTAAAATGGCGTGGTACAGCAAACACTGCTGAGTTATTAGTGTCACTATGATTTGCAGTGCATTGAGAAGCAGTGAGGAGTAATGAGAGTGCCATATGCCATCTCTGTTGCAACTACTCAACTGCCATTGTAGTGCAAAAGCAGCCACAGACAATGCAGTATGGTTGTGCTCTAATACATTTTTATTTAAAACATTAACATTTGAATTTCATGTAATTTTTGTTTCTTGAAATACCATTCTTTTAAAAATTATTTTCAACCACTTAAGATTTTAAAACCATTCTTAGCTTGTGGGCTGGGTAAAATAAGAAAATGGGCCAGATTTGACTCATAGAACAAGGTCTACTAATTTCCATATTCAAGTAAAAATTCAACAGAGTCCCCCCAAAATGCTGAGGTAGCTTTCTAAAACCTAGTGACACAGTTTAATTCATTAGAACATGTGGAAAGCAGTCTGTGTATCAGGTGCCTGCAGGATCCAATATCTTTATAAAATAATACCACAGGTTTCTCAAATGGTGACTATAAGCAACTCTTCAGGAGACCCTCACCTGTATTTGCTGGTGTCATTAAAGGGGTTTTCTTATGAGTTCAGATGAACCAACCCAAGTCCATCAGAAAAATGACTCAGTGGAAATGGGCTACTAAGGCTTCACTCAATATTAGTATTAATTACACTCAATATTAAAATTACATTACATATTTCAGATCTGTCAGATCACAAGAAGATGCAGAGGGCCCTCTTCAATCAACTTACCAAAGCAGCCAACGTGACCTAGCAGTCATCTTCTGGAATAATAATAAAGAATGTCTGAGTATACCCAATAAGTTCTTCAAGTTGTGTTTGGAACACTTTTCCTCCCATGAAAAATGTGACAGAATCAGTGAGTGAAATGTTTTCTTTAATGTAGTTTTGTATACATGGTAGAACTAAGTAGGCATCCAAAGGCATAACTCAAGTAATAGTTACATAAAAGATGAAAATTTGAAATTAGAGGTTTTTTTTTAAAAAGTAATGTTTTACAGTGTAGAAGAGTATTCGACCTGAATAGTACATTAGTAATTATTTTGTAAACTACCCAAAATGTAATTAATTGCAATTAGTCCCATGTGTACTTGAGACCACAATGCACAAAAATAACAACAAAAAAAAAATCATTTCATATACACATTTTGGGAATGATAAAATATTTACATAAGTTAACACATACTTGATTTTAAAGTAACATATTCAAATTCTAAGGACCAAGACCAGCTTAATTTTGTTAAAAATTTCAACTCTTTCACCAAAATACATTTGTCCAGTCCTACGTAATGAGAAAAACATCTGTCTGTTTTACATTAGCAATTATTGCACTTTTATTACCAGCCAACTTACTTTGTGTTGGATGTCTCAGCTGCAGAGAATAAAACAGATGTGGCCAATTCCTACAAGGGCTTTTTTCTACAGTCAACAAATAACTTTGCTAACTTTATTTCCATTTCCCATGTAAAAAAGGAAGTTTCTTTAGGCATTTACTTCCTTAAGACTCAAATACCCTATTACTGTATTCACAAAAAAGAAAAAAATAAACAAACAAACAAGATTCAGGAGAGGACCTGGGGCAATCTTTGTAAAAATAATTTTATTTTATCATACTTATACTAAATGACTTTGACACACTTCGTCTAACAGTTTGACCTCTGAAAGTTATTTATGAAGTTACCTAAAAATGAAATTGCATTCTCCCATCATTCCTGTTTTTAATAAGGGTACTTTTTCTTTTCCTTCTCATACTACCTTAATGATATGCAACTATCAGTAAAAGTATAGCTGATTAAAAATCAACTTAGTTCAAAGTATGATAGCTAATTCATAAAATTACATATTTCATAGATACCAACACAAATCATTAATGGGGATATATATTTAAAACAATTATGAGATTTTTGTTAAAAAACAGTTCCATGGGCTACTATATTAGTGATTTCATATTTTTATTACTAGATTAACATGCACTTGGCAATCTCTTTATATTGGTCTAATCTAAAGCTCTCTCTCAAGTTCATGATTACAAGTCTCTCAGTCTTCTCATCTCTTAAATCTGTCTCCCTCATTGCTTTTCCAGCACTTTTATCTCTGCTCTTTTTCTGCATTCTAGCCCATAAAGAAAATGTTAATATATTTGTTTGGGGGGGACTTAGGATTCATTTGAATAAAGTAATATTATGGTCAATAATACACATTCTTTAACTTGAGATTCTAAAATCAAAAGTGTTATTAAAGAAGTTTAAATGATAAGACAACATTCTTTCCACCTGGTACTTTTAGTTTATATTATATTATATATTGGAAACTATATTTTTCTATTGTTTGTTTTTTAAGTTAAAGTTTCATTTTAAAGAACAGTTTGCGGGCTAATTTATTATATAGTCAATGGAAATTCTCTTAATATGCTAATAAATGATATTAAACTCTTTTGACAACATTGAGAAATCAACACAAATATGCTCAGTAAACAACTCAAATTTGAGAAATGTTAAATATGAGAGACAGTTTTAACTCTGCAAACTGGGTGGGGTTTATTAATGACTAACATGATTCTGTTTTCCATCAATTACTAAATTCCAAAAGTATAACAAATTTGGATCGGTTGCTCTCTTATTCAGTCATTCTTACAATTTCAAAGCTGGTGTTGCTTAGAAACCTATATAAACACTTCATGTCTTTTCAAAAGAGGAAATAAAAAAATTCTTGCATAATTTTTAAGCTGAGATAACTACAAAATAAGACCAAAAACACCTATAATTATTTAAAAGTTCTAACATTATTTAAAAAATTCTTAAAGAAATAAAAAAATTTAAGTTTTAATACTAGAAAATATATATATGCTTATTCATTTTATGAGCAAATGAACCATATGAGTAGTTACTCATATATT
>CM053509.1:65685452-65744654 GCA_028627145.1 Eidolon dupreanum
TACCCATTAACAATTAAGCTCTCTATGGGTGGGGGGGGGGTGGGAAGGGAGGAAAAGAACACAGAAAGTATGACTACTACATGTAAATAAATAACAGAATCCAAACCTATTTCATCTAAATATCATTCTCTCTAAATTTCCTCAAGGCAAGAATTCTGAATATAAAATAGTTATCAGCAGTAACAACGACCAACAACATTTATGAATATTTTGTATCTGACAAGTACTGTGATAAGGTATTGATATGTACAAATCCATGCGAGACAATATTAGCAATCTCTATTATAAACACCACTACTAATAGGAAATTCATTATTTTACAAAACAGCTTTTTATTTGCTAGATGAGTATAGAAGCTAGAATAACATTTTTATACAAACCAACACCAAATCTCTCTTTGATTTCAGAAGAAAAGCTGTCTACTCTTTTCTGTACATTCAAAGACCTTCAAATGTGTGAGGATAACTCTTTCAGACTTTCTTAATGAAACATACTTACTGATCAAATTTGTTTTCACAACGTAGACAACCATTAACTAAAAATGGATTACAGACTTCACCATAAGAATTAAACTATAAAACTTCTAGGAGAAAACTTGACATCTGCAAAAGTTTCTTAAGACACAAAAAGCAAGAAACATAAAAAAATTATAAATTGGACTTCATGAAAATTAAATTTTTCTGCTCCTTAAAGAACACAAAAAAGTAAATGAAAAGGCAAACCATACTTGGGAGAAAATATTCACAACACGTGTCTGACAAAGGACTTGTATCCAGAATATGTAAAGAGCTCTTGTAAATTAATAAGAAGAAAATAAACAACCCAGTAAAAATAGGCAAAATATCTGAAGAGATGAGTGACAAAATACAATAAAGCAATGGTAAATAAGCACAAGAACACCCATTAGGAAAGTGCAAATTAAAACCACACAATTAAACTATGCACAAACTATAATGGTTAAAATTATAAAAGACTGACACCACCAAGCAATGATAAGGGTATGGACCAACCGACATGCCCATGCATTGGGGGTAAGAATATAAAATGGCAAAGCTCCTTTAAAAACAGTCTGGCAGTTTCCTAGAAAGGTCAATATTCCATATGACCTAGATATTCTATTCCCAAATATTTACTCAAGAGAAATGAAAACATAAGTCTGTATGAAGACTTGAACTCAAATGTCCATGGCAATTTTATTCGTAATAATCAAAAAATGAAAACAAAACGTCTACCCATAGGTAAATGGATTATAAAAAAACCTACATATTTAGACAATGACTTCTCCACAACATAAAAAGAAATAAATTACCTATACACACTACAACAGGGATGAATTTCAAAAACATTATGCACAGCAAAAGAAGTCAGACATAAGGCTACATAAATATGATTCCATTTAAATAAAACCTTAGAAAAATCAAACTGAACCTATAGTGACAGAAAACAGATCAGTGATTGTCAGTGGCAAGAGGGGTGAGAGGGAAAGGATGGGGTGAGAGAGGGAAAGGAAGATAGTGTGGCAAGGGGCAATATGGAATTTTTCACATGATGGAAGTATACCTTATCTTGATTGTGGTGGTAGTGACCTGGGCTTATATTACTCAAATATTTAAGGCACTTGGGCAGATACTTTGGAATGACCCACATAAAATATGTCTTACAAGTCATCTTTTGAGGGCAGGAAGTATTTCATTTTGATATCTGCATCTTATGTGCTTGGCACACAATCTGCTGAGAAATTACTTCAAATTTCAAATATTATGTCTAAATTCCCTCACTATAAAATTATGTCATTTTTCCAGATAAGGATTTACTAAAAACTATTATTAAAGAAGATGATTTCATTTTTAGCTCACTCTTCATACTATGTGGTTCAGAAATCTTTTAGAATGTCTATTTCGTCTCTCCTGGCTAACTACTGAACTACTACTGTCTGTGGTAGACAATCCTGGTTTCTCATAAAACATCTATGATTCACTGTTTTTCTTATTCCAACTTTGCTCGTTAATGACAATGTGCCTATCTAGAATATATAAGCCTTTCAAATGAAATCAGAGCTACAGTTTATAAAACAAAGATAAGGCAAACATTTCCTTCAACCCCAAGTATACCTGACAAACGCTGATAGCTGTGCTAATTTTTCTCTCATCTACTATATCAACTAGTGAACAAGTCTTTGTTGATTCTATTTTGTTAGCATTTTTTCATTCATATTCTTTTCTTCTGTTCCATCTCTACTTATATCCCTAGTTCAGAAGGCACTTATGGTTCTTTTATGGTAACGCAATGGCTAACCTGTTTCTAACAATCCTACTGCCTTCAGCAGAGTCTTCTATGCTGCCGTTGGACTAATCTTTTAAAAATATGAATCTGTTGAAGATAAACCTGGAACTAACATTGCAGCCTATCAATGTCTGTAGAAAAAAGTACTAATTCAAGAACAATCTATATTACAGCTTCTAATTTCTATACATTATTCCTTCCTTGCCAGACCTAAAATCCAGTTGTAATGACCTATTTGTAATTCTCTCAATTCTTCATGTTTTCAATCATTTTTATTATGCCTTAGTTCCTGCTGCTAGTATTCATGATGAAATCCTTATCAAAAGTTCTGTTTAAGTGTTAATTTCTTTTCTTCTTAGTAAAATTAACTTTCTTCTCACTACCATATGCTTCCTGAGATTAAGAATCTTATGCTCTTAATTTCTGCATGTACAGCATCTAGCACAAGGCTTAACACAAAATAAGCAAGCAACAAATGTTCCTTTACTATTTTGAAAGAATGGACAACTCACTGGGGACAATGTAAATTTTCAAAATTGACTCAAACAAAAATTAACAAAAGAAATTTAAAAATTTGTCAAAGAATTATACTCAAATAAGCTCAGAGTTCATTTGCTTTATGTGGTCTTTCAAATTTTAAATGAAGAGATAGTTTTTATGCTATAAAAACTATACTAGTCTAAAGAAAAAAATAAAACATCTTTAAATTCCTTTTATTAAATAGCATAACTAGTATTCCAAATGGAAAAGAAAGTCATACACAAAACGAACCACACAAAATGAATCACATTTATTGATATAAACATTTAAAAAATCGTAACTACTTGAGTCTAGCAATGTATTGGAAAACTGATATACTATAATCAAATACTACTTAATCCAGAAATTGGGGGTTAATATTTGTTTGTACATAAATATAACACAAATATGTCAAAGGAATGGAGGATGGGAAAGATAATGAACGATGAACAAATTACTTTCCTATGATTAGAAAAAATACCTATCCTAAATCAACAGCAAATATAAATAACAGGAAAATATATGGACATTTGCATTAAAAATTGGAGGCAGCAATAAGATAAAATAGAAATAAGATGTATAAAGTTACTACTGTAAAATAGAGAAAATAATGATGACATCAATTTTATGACTATATGGAAAATGAACTAAATACAACCATACTTAATTAAAAGTTCAATAAAAGACAAAAGTAAAATGGTATAAAAATTAAAAATGTTCCTATATGTGGTAGGCTGAATAATGGCCTCTCAAAGAACATTCACATCCCAATCCCTAGAATTTATAAATGTCCTCTTATGGCAAAGGGGACTTGTAGTTGTGATTAAATTAAAAATCCTGAGATAGGGAGATTAACCTAGATTATCTAGGTGGGCCCTAGATATAATCAAAGGGTCCTCATAAGAGAGAAATAAGAATGTCAAAGGAGGCCGCAGGTCTTATGATAGAAGCAAGAGATTGGAGTGATTCAAGGAAGAGGATCTCAAGGCAAGGAAAACTGGCAGTCTCCAGAAACTAGAAAAGCCAAGGAAAGGGATTTTCCCTTACAGCCTCCAAAAGGATCCCACTCTCTCTACACCTTAACTTTTAGCACAGTAAAACTGACTCTGGACTTATGGCCTCCAGAACTGTTAAGAGAATAAATTTGTGTTAACACACAAAATTTGGTAATTGTTATAGTGACCACAGTAAACTAATAAACTATAATTGTCAGTTAATTATATTAATGAAAAAAAATTTAAGAGAGCAACTATGACTGAAGACCATAAAACATTGGTGGGGTTGGCAGGGTGACACAAAACAGAGGCAACAATGTGACAGAATGTGAAAGGGGTGAGAAGGGATGCTATGTAAGGAATTTGGGAACAGCTGCTCTAAAGATAGATATCTGAGCTGAAACATGAATGAGACATAGTCAAACCATGTGAGATTGGAGGAAGAAGAATGCAGAAAATGGAGAATCAGAAGAACAAAAGGCCATGAAACTATAAAATGTGGCTTGCTTGAGAAGTCTCTTGAATGTCTAGAGCATAATGAACAGGGGTGAGACTGACATAAGATGTAATTAAAAATCTCAAGGCCAAATGGGTTTTTAAAATCATTATAGTAAGCTAAAATGGCCCTTCAAAACAATAAGGAAAATATCAACATCCCCCCCAAAAAAACAAGGCTAGACACAATTCACAACTGAGAAAATACAACTGGTCAATCAGTACACATATTAAAATTTCAACCCAGCTAGTAATCAAAGATAAGCAAATTAAAATAGCAAGATATAGTTTTTTACCTACATTAATTATATGCAATGGCAGTGAGGTGAGAAAATGACAGAAGATTGTTATTTATGCTAGCAAAAAAAAATGAGGAAAAAAACTAAATCAAAAATAGAGGTGTAATTTAAATAAATTATGGTACATTTTTACCATGGAAAAACTTATGTCCACTAAATTATATCTTCAAAGAATATTTAATGTTTAATTATGTCTGATACTGTTGATTACACCATTTGTCATCCAGTCACAAATTCTAACAGTGCTACTCCAAAACATTCTACCTCTCATGATTTCTACAGCGAAAGCTCTAAGTCATCATAATTTCTGAGACTACTACAATAACTTCCTACTAAGTACTTTCTCTAAGCCCTCAACTCTTTCCCTTGTTCATCTACCACACAGCAGGAAGAATGATTTCCTCAGTGTTAATCATCATGACATTTGAGTGCCTAATGTCGTAACATTGTAACTATAATAGAATTCTAACTTCCTACTGTGGTCCACCTGATCTGGACCAGCTATTATTTATTTAAAAGGCCTCACCTCCTGCCACACACTCTCTCACACAGCATTTCTCAAGACTTTTCATCACACGCACTTATTTCTCAACACACACAGCATTTCTTTCTTTACTTTGAATATGTCGAACTCATTCGAATCCAAGCCTTTGTTTTTGCTATTCTTGATGCCTGGAATATGGTTTTCTTTCTCATCATTTAGAGCTCAATGTAAATTTCACTCCTTGAAGATGTTTTCTCTTGCTATCCTAGCTAAAGTATTCTCCCACTCAACACTTTTCATCACATGCACTTATTTCCTTCATGTTATTTATGCCTATCTAAAATTATGTATCTATTTAGTGTTATGTATTTATATCTTCCTCTTCACTTAGCAAGAATATAAGCTCCAAGTGAGCAGACTTTCTGTATTCCCAGCATGTAGGACACTGCCTAGCACTTACTATTACTAAATAAACATTTATTGAATGAATGAATGAATAAAGAATAAAATGTTACATAAATAACAGAATGTTAATTATATTAATTTTACTAAGTGACACAAAAACTATGAATAGATATATAATATGAAGGGTATAAAAGCAATGCAAGCTAACATTAACATAAATATAGACATCTGGAAAACAGATAATAAAACATATATATGCTTCAAATTTTATTTTTATATAAGCCATAATAAATTGACTTAAAAATTTATCATTTTCAAAGAAATAATTAAGACAGATTTTTAAATAGTAAATTATAAGAGCTCTTATGTATATATGTGTACATGTGCATAGATGACAAATATAAAAATATACTAAAAGAAAGAGGAATGAGAAAAAATAGGATTATACTAAATATTCAGAATTATAGACTGAAAACAATACTTTTAAGAGAACACATTTAAAAGTTCAACTTATTTCTGTAAATCACTAACATTCATTCAAATAATTTTTGAAACACTAAAAAACCATAATAAGCACATATTCAAATTTAATCTGATCTGAAATGACAGCACCTTCAAAGTAAAAATTTTCAGAAACCAGTGATTATCTTCAAAGACTATAACAAGAAGAGGCAAAGGGGAAAAATAAGCTACCTATAAAGTGCCAGCACAGGAAGCACTAAAATACTCTGCAGCAGATACTCTTAGGTGGCCACCGTATCCTCTTACTAGGATAGATCGGATCCTCAGTGGGACTGGACTAGTAGTTGGGTTGAAGACTTTTGTAAGTAAGGATTCACTGAAAATATTTTACATGGAAAGCACTAAGTTGAATAATCTGTGGTTCCCACCCTCAAGGAAAATGTAATATAAACAGAAAGACAAAACTAGTATATAAATCTTGGCAAATGATAAGTAATGAACTGGAGTATTAACAATGGATATAGAATGAAGCATACTGATCAAGACATAACTTAAAAGCAAAATAATTAAGATCTGGAAACAAACAGAATGATATTCAACTCAAAAAGGAGAGGAGAGAGAGAGAGAGATTACTTTGACCTTGCAATACAAGGCACATGGTGAACCCCTAGTAACAATGACTGAGGTTGGGAGGCAGAATGAGAATAGAAGACTAAAGATTTGGTTTGATTTCAGACATACTAAATCTGTCATATTCTGCAGCACAGTGAGAAAATGTGAAGTCAGAATTTCAAAGAGATGCATAATAAAAAATATGAATTAACAGCCAATTTCTTTACTATTTGCACTGACACCCATAATTTGAATAACATTTTGCATAGTAGCACTATCTGAGATAAAGTATTAAATAGAAAACTATGTTTCTGATGAAGTTTAGAATTCATTACTATTTAGTTTTTAATATTTTACTTGACCCACTAAAAAAAGGTTTCTAAATAAAAGTCCTATATAATATCACAATTGAAAATAGTCATTTAAAAGGGAAAAATAGAATAACAAATACTTAAAAAAAGAAGTATGTTTCATATGGTACCATCTGAAAAACTATATTTTTAAGCATTGATTTTCCCTATGTAATAACTGCTGGGTATACATACTAGATGCTTCCTAAACATTCTCCTGGATTTGTTTTTTTCCCAAGAACTTAGAAAAAACAGAATTTTGTGCCTCCTAATATTAAACTTCCATTGTATAGCAATATTCAACTTAATGTAACAAATACAAGAATAATTAATTTTACTAATTTTGTAAGGTAAATAGAATGTTTAAGTTACTGTAATGGTTGGGGAAATGGGTAAACTAACAGGAATAAACAGTGTTTCTTAACGCCTGAAACTAAGAACCATTTGGCCATATTTTATAGTTTGTTCCTTCTTATGAAAATACAAAACTAAAGTCTATTGGCATAAGAAATATAACTACATACAAGTAATCATGTATGTTATAATTCCTGGCAATTATACTGTTTGAAATTCAACTGACCCTGAGATCTGCCATATTTAGCATTTCACCTAACATTTTCATTCACCAAGACTCCTAAGCCAGTAAGCATTAATGGGTAAAATGATCATAAATGAAATATTAAAATGTCACAAATTATATATTGGTGAAAGTTAGTAAATAAGGTAAAATTTTTCTTTAAAAATTTATGATAGTCCATATTTAAAAGCAATGTGGAAAATTAATATTTTACTAGGATATTTTATTGCAAATTGATTTATCTTCTCTCAAAAATTAATGAACTGATTTGAAGAGAAAATATTTTTCTATTTTATATTCTTAAGGTACTATCTGTACTCATTTGGAATTTTTCAGGAAAAAAAACTTTAAACATAAAATAAATTTCTCAATTGATTTCTTAATTATCTAATCATTGTATATTTGACCATTTATATTAAAGAATCCTACTTTTGGCTAAATTTCAGTAATAAAGACTGCATTAAATTATTCTGTTGAGGAATGGCAGATATTCAATGCTACACTCCAAATTATTTAAGCCAATTTATTTACAGTCATCACTCAAAATAACAATAGAATAAAGTCTGATTGAAACAGCACTTTACTTCCAACAACTACAACTACAAAATAAGAAATTTAATTTTCTATTCTAGGAATAGTATTCTCTTAACCAACATTTTTGGTAACTATTAGCTTGCTTTTTTTTTTTTACCATTTCTGACCATATTTAATGATGTGATCTGAAACACTGAAGAACTTAGAAAAGAAAAAATATCCTATCATAGAAAAATATTGATTTAAAAAAATTTTTACTTTATCATCATTTTTTTACTTTCAACATGAATATGCTTGGAATACCTTGTTACTCATATTTATCATAGTTAACTCCATCGAGTGTAATAAAGAAGAAAAATAATGAGATGCAGAGGAACTGAAAATCAACTGCACCAAAACAGAACTAATGCCTAAAATGAACTTGCCTAAGAATGGATGAAGAGCAATAGCACTGAGCTAAATAAATAAATGAAAAAAAAAAATACACACACACACACACACACACACACACACACACACACACACACACACATACCAGCAACATAAAAACTATTTTTCTTGCCTCCTCAAATTCTTTTGGAATAAGAATGGAAATAAATAAAAATATAAGTATTAATTACTCAACAATAATTTTTTAAATTTTAATGTGTTTAGAAGAGATTCATTAATTCAACAAGTAACATACTGAACATGTAAAAGAGACTAGGCAGTAGAGGTTCACCAATAAGTAAGTCAGTGGCTGTCTCAAAAATGCTCACAATCTAGTCAGGGAGACAAACATATTTATAGGTTATACAATAACACTTTAAACAAAATATTAGAACACAGAACACAGTAAAGAGAAATATTTATTCTAACTGTTAAGACCAATGAAGATGTCACCTAAATTGAACATCAAAGATTGGGTAGGATTCCACTAGGAGAAAAAGATACAAAGGACATTACAAACTCGCAGAATAGCCTAAGACAAGGCATGAAAAGTAGAAATGGATGAATGTTCATAGAAATTCACAGAAACGTAAGCTGTCCATTATGGCCTCAGTGCAAGTGGTATAATAGGATAATAAAATAGGAATTTTCCTGTTTTTCAGTTTTAGCTAAGGGCCCAATGCTGAGAATGACAGGTTCCGAGTACTAGAATTGAGGTGGAAAGATCATCTATGAAACATCTGGAGAGACTCTGCTCCAAAACTGCTCAGACATCCTTTAGTCTATCATTCACAACAAAAAATATAAGCACATATTGGAGGAGGGCAGCTTATAGATTGTTTGAGGAAGAAAGAGAACAGTGATTCAGAGTTTGGCCCATATCCTTTCGAATATAGGTCACTTAACAAATGGTACAGGAACTGCACTTATGTAAAAAAAAAAAAATCTAAAGGCAAGAGGGCAAGATGACCTCAGTTTGGGCTACTACCTTAGAAATGGCCAAGAGTTCTATTCCAGAGTTTGTGGAGTAAACAATTATATTTTCCCATGGGAAAGATAAGGACCCCTAGAAAAGGAACTGGTACTGAGGCATTTTTAAAAGAACTCTATGCAGAGGACTATATAGGAACAATAATAATCCCAGAAGACAGAGGCCGGAGGTAGAACAGAAAGTCAGAGACTAAGGAGGGTGGTCAAAAGAAGACACACAAAGGAAGTATCAACTGAATCTAGGAATTGCAACTGGGTTATCCCCAGACACTGGCAGTCTTCGATAAACCCAGAAAAGCAGAAGAAAAAATCCAGAAGACATAAAGACACTTGAATAGTATTTACCAAGGGGCAGAAAATCATATTCAGAGTGGGATTTCAGGTGTAGGTGACAGGAAAGAAAAAAGTAACTTGCTGCTTGACTGCAGTGAGTTCATCTCTTAATCAATCCACTAAGAGTAGTAAATAGCAGGCAAAGTAGTCTAATTTTAAGGCCATAATTTTGACATGATTATTGAGTTTGAAATCTGTTCCATATATATAGAAGAATTAGTTATTTTTTAAAGAGTCCAATCATATATTATGTTTGAATTCATTTCAGGGGAACCTACACCTATTTATAAAGTGTTCATTCCTGAGTTGCAGAAACTCTGTTAAGTACTGAGGAAAAGAAGTTAAAGGCAGACTCCACCCTTTACAGGAAAACCAGACTAGTGCAAAGGCATTTATATTATATGTGCAGACTGCTAGAACAGGAATAAGCAAACCCTACAGGATCATATAGAACGGTCATCTAACAAAAGTATAAGGGATAAGGAAGGTATAGGAAGAAATCTAGAGTGAGACCTGAAGGATGAGGCTGAGTCATACAGAGGATAGTAGCCTAGGGATAAAGGGATGTTAGTGGTTGGAAAGAATGTTTCAGGCAAAGGCCCAAAGAAAGCATGACATATTCTGGGAACTGCAAAAAGTTTAGCTATCAATCAATCAATCAATCAATACATGCCATTTCCAAGGAAAGAAATGAAGTTGAGGACATAAAGGAGGAACCACATCACATGCCTAGACTGGAAATTTGGATTTTATCATAAGGACAATGGGAGCCACAGGAAGGTTTAAGTAACATCCATTGGTCATATACTAGCATAGCTGGTATATGGTAAGCACTTTTTCACATATATTTTATTTTTTTTTTCCTCACAACAACCCTGTGAGGTAGGTGTAATAGTTCTCAATTAACAGATAAAGAAAAACCCTTAAAGTTGTTAAACAATTTACACTTGATTAAATAGCTACAAAGTAGCAGTCAGGACTTCAGACCAGAAAACACATTAGGATGATGATACACACATACACATACACACACACACGCGCGCGCGCACACACACACGTGCACGTGCGTGCTTTACCCACAACACACAGAAATTGCAGAGTTAAAGAAAAATCTTAAAGTAATAACTCTTGTTAATTCAGTATTAAAGTTAAAAATGATCTGTGGCATCCAAAGTTCTTTATGAAAACTTACAAATTTAAAATTTTAAACTAATTCAATTTGTACTGAGAAATATCTGTAGAATTCATAAAAATAGGAAGAATTTGATTGACATATAAAATAAAATTAGCGATGACTGAATTAATCATATGAATATTTTATATCCATGTATCTGCCTGAGGTTATTTGGGAGGGAAAAAGCCTTCTCACATTTATTTCTAAAATATATTGTTCTATGGATGCAAATTATATTTTGGATAGAAAATAATGTTAGAATACTCATTTACATGAAGTAACTCAAATATAAACCATTTAGTATAAAAAGAATTGTTCACCTAATGTTAAACTGCAAAATCGTCTCCTTTTAAATTATATAAAATCTACACTCAAAATATACTTCTTTATATCTTTTTTTCTCATCAATTTCACTATTTCTTTAGCTAATGCTAATATTTCTTTTTAAACCTCTAACTGAAAGCTAGAAGTTGTCAGATTATTGTAGTAGAGGTCTAAGTCCATATCATTAAGTATTTAAAATTCATATAATCATCTATGCATTTGCTTAATTTTTTCTACTTCAAATAGAAAATTATAATGGGGAGCATGAAAAATAAAGGTTTCATTAAAATTTAATTACTCTTGGTCTAGCATTTATTTCTGAATTCCAAAATTGTAAGTGAATATAAATTAAATAATAAGCCCAACCATAATTCTGGTCCTTCAGAATAAGATAAATAGCTCTCTCTTGGAAAACAATCAAACAGAGATATTAGGTTTCTATAATATACTTTATGCAATGAAGATAAGTTCTAAATAAAATAAATAAATGTTCCAAATATATAATTTAACTAATACCCAACATTTTCCTTTATTTTTGATTATACATATAATACATATTCATTAAATTCAAATAATATACAAGTATATTCAATGAAAATATTTCCAATTCCTTTTTTCCGAATAATATACACTAGGAATATATCAAAGTATAAGATTTATATGTTTGAAAATGGAATCTAATAAGTTGTTAAATTTACAACATCCACGGGTCTAATATGTAACAATTAAATATCTTGTATAATTGAAAAATATATACTCAGATACGTACAATTGGTATAGTTTATACTTTTTCACCAAAATATTAAAATAATATATAAATCATATGGTCTATTCTATCAAATATGATTACTTCAGTTAATAAGATGAATGGGATTAAGCAATACTTACAATTACACTGTTTGCAGAAAACGCAAAAGAACCAATTATAGCAAATTAAATGTCACATATTGATAAAATACCCTGTTGATAAAGATACACAAGCACATAATATTGTGCCTAAACTATATTCTTTAAAATATTAATGTTTACTTTAATGCTTTGACTATTGAATGAAGGAAATATCATTAAAAAGTTTTTTGCTAACATTTAATTAACTACATTCTACTCTGAATGTAAATAAAGTCTAGGTTTTTCTAATTTACCTGATGCTTCCATGTTGAATAGGATATTGAGAATTGTACTGTATTTATTCCTCCAAAATATATATATTTATTTATTTCAAAACAACAGGGGTAACTCTAATACCAAATCAGAGACAGCTGTAAATCTCTGTAGGAAATCAGGCCTCTTCTTTTGACTCTGAAATATCATCACTTGGCATTTAATTACTACAAATAATAGTCTAACTAGAACAAAATCACCTGCACCAAAACATTGGTTACATAATGTAAGGTACAATTCCAAATATACAAAATTCTACCCCTGAGTTGAACAGAAAAGACTTAAAAAAAAGGGTCTCTTGAAAATATTTCTTCCACCCACCTCATTTTACAAGTATGTAAACTGTAGCCCAGGGACTTTTACCTGCTTTCATTGAGAATCTATAGCTATAAAGATATACACAAAACATCACTTAACTTACGACACATAATTTAGATTAGCTAAAAAAAGATACTATATTTCATATGACTAAAAAACTTCATGAACACTAATAGGACCCTAATTTCTTGTCACAGAAATATCAATAGACGCACAAAAAATAATTAAAAAAAAAACAACTGGTAACTAGTACATCATACTATTGACTAAAAAAGCAAAACAATTAAATATACCAATCCATATCATATTGTTTAATAATAGACACAACAGTTTCTAATCTTATTTCCCTATCCTATAAGGCATAAACACGCCAAACTGTAACTAAAGATAGCACTCTTGTTAAATTGCCTTTACAAAAGAAAAAAGAAAATCATTAAATAATTGAGTAGGGGAGAGAGACTAAAATACAGTAAGTGAAAGTTCAATTATTTTCTGTTTTTTCTCTCCCAAGCTTTGTTTCAATATGTCAAAAGAAAAATTCAAACTCAATGTTTCTAAAATCAAGAATGAAAACTAGGTTCATCATAAACTGGCTTTGTTGCAAAAATTTCACCAAAAGAATGAAAGTATTAAGACTAAGGCATAAAACATTGCAAGCAAAAAAAGCTAATTAGGATATTCATATTATATTATAAGTTGATTTGCTACTTTTAAGAACACAGCTCTAAAACTTTATATATTGGTTTGGCTATTTGAAAATATTTAAAACCAAATCAGTTATTTTAAGTTTCATTAAAAGTGAAGTATTTATAAAAGCATTTTAATTTCATTTGCTTTTAGAAAAAAATAATTTCCAAGGAGTGCATCCATTTGTTTGTTACTCAATTCTGTACCAATCACAAATTAGAGGACCTTAAAATAAAATTTAGAGCAGCACTAAGTTTAACTGACCTCAATACATTTTTAAATGATGCTTCCCAATTATCTGTTATTCTCATATTGGGTTTTCCAGTCTAGAGCGGGTACACAAGAAACTTACAGTCTATGTAGTACTCCTAGTCAGTTTCACTCTGCAGATGGCACAGTGGAGAAATACCTTCTGTACAGGACCATGTACAATTTCTTCTGCAGCTGTCAGCACCTAGGGGAAAGTGCGCTGTTAAACAGTTGCTGCGTTCCACCTCAGAAGTGGCTGCAATTCGGTGGTGGGTGAAGTGATTCCTGTACATATATACAGGGATGAAAAGTACTATAGAAAATGAAAATATTTAACAACAAAAGTGGCTGTCTGAAAACTGTGCCACAGCAAAACAGAATACATCATTTAGTCACAAGAGCCCTACACAGATGAGCTACCATTCATTTAAAAACTGAATGTTAAGAATGATTGAAAGAAAAAAATAGTAACAGTTATTCAAGTCACAACATAACTATAAATCAACATTAAAACATCTGTGTTAAAAAACTAAACCCAAACATTGTATATTGATTTATAGCATTATTTCTATAGTAATTTACCTAAAACCAGGCAAATGTATACAGTAAGAGTCTTCTCTCTTTTCAGCTAATTTAATGCTTTTGTTTTAGATGACAATTCAAGGGTGGGGGAACAAAATTGGTGAGATGTCAGAATTGAAGCACAGGAAACATTAAAATATTTAAAAAGAAATGTAAGAAAACCCATTCTGAAATTCTAAATTACTTTATATGAAAAAAAAGGAATTTTATGAAATAACAAGTCCTCAACACTAGCAATGGTTATATTATTTTTCATATGGAGCTTTAATAGTGATCAGATTATAAAATGACAATTTCTTTTCTGCAGTCATGTTGAGTTAGAATCTAAATAGTCTTCATCCTTCACCCCTATAAATGAGTTAACTGAATGTATGATAGCTTTAGTTCATTAATACAGAAAATTATTACCAAATCCTACTTTTATTACACTGCTACCATCCTTTCTATTGGTCTTTAATGAAATCAGAAGATAAAATTAGAATATTCTTTGCTGAGAAATATCACTGAATCACTAGGCTATTTTTCTAATCTACCTCTAGGAACAGCTACTATGTTTACACAACCTTAAAGAGGTAACTGTTTACATTATTTCAAAATAGCACATTTAGGTTCCTGACACAGATTGAGGGTGCTCTGAAGCAAAGTCCAACAAATCTGCCAATAAAAAGTGTCTCATACATAAAACTTTTCTGAATCTCACTTGCCATAACAGACTTTATTTTGACATATACTCAGTGGAGTCAGAGATAGCTGAACATTTCTTTTCAGCTTTCTTAAACTCTTTCTAGAATAAGACACAGTGTAAATAAATATTTCCTTTAAGTGACAAGAGGTAGTAGGAGAATAAAAAAGTACAGAGTCCCCTAGTCTCTTTATTAAAAGAAGACACAGATATCAGGGATTCCCAGTCTGGGGTCAATGTATGAGATTTAGGGAATCTAGGAATTCTGCAAAATTGTATATGAAAATAAAGACATAGTCTATGGGTTCTATGGAAAATAGGTCATAAGCTTTTGTCAGGGTGTCAAAAGGATCTTGACTTCCCTCAAACATTGAAGGAATTTCTGATAAGCAATGTGAAGACACCCAATTACATGACTAACTCTGAGCTGTTTCTTCTTATATAAAATGAGTAACAGACACAAGGATGTTCCAACAACTAAATGAAATAACTCACAAAAGCACATGGTACAATTATTGATCTACTATTATCAGTAATAGTAATAATTGTTCAAAAAAGCTATCTCAAACAAAATTTCCTTATAGGGTCCCATCTTTGGTTACTGCTCTATAACCTCATAGTATTATTTTTATTTAGCTATGTCTTCTACATTTATTTAGCTGTGCCTTGTCAAAAAGACCAATATCAAAAACTATATATTTCTGCATTATTTTAGGTACAAAAATGCTAAATATAAGTTCTGGAATACTGCTACACACTCTATAGAGTCTACATTTCCCTAAAAGCTCACTGGCCTATGACACTGCACTTACTTGGAAAATGTTTGGGTAAGTAAAATATTTGGTTTCAATTATTTATACAAATAATTTTATTTCCTTTATTAATCTCTCCTGTCATCCACACAATAACATACAAACTAAACATATAAATCTGAAGAATCTATCAAGGAATCACATTTTCTGAAAAGGTTATACAAGTAACACTTTTACTTTCATAAATCATCTTCCTTGCTCCTTTGAGGTTCTCTGAAGGTAAAAGACACAAAAAACATTCATGCACACACACCCTTTAAAAACAACCCTTGAGTTAAAATATGTAGCCTAGCCTTATCTTCAAAATGAATTCACAATATTATAAACCGTATCACGAAATAGTGTTGATGGTGCGCTTCAAGATTGTGGTAACTTTTAAATACTTATCAAAAGTGACAAATGAAATCTTACCATATATTAAGGATAATCAGTGAAGAAATAGAAGATTCAATAATATTTTTGAAATAATAACAAACGATGCAACTAATAGTTGTTTCCCAAACATTTCAAATGTAAAGAATGTTTTCTAGCATCTTCTCATTACAGGAGCTATATTGTATGGGTTTACACACTAATAAAACATATAGCAGCAAAAACAAAGGGAATAGGCTTTAAGTGAAGGAACAGAAATAAAAGAAAAGCATAGTAAGCATTCAGAGTACTGCAATAAAAAGGATATGAGTGGAAAATAGAGCATATCTAGAGGTCACTAAGAAGTGACCCAACAGGTACAGGCCCAATTATGCTAAGAGATTTTGGAACATTTTATTTTGAAGACTGGCATTTTGAGAAGCAGTTTACAAAAATCATTTTAGCAGCAACAGGGAAGATGAATTAGAGGTGTGGACAGTTCCACTCGGATGAAAACAATGGGAATATACAGTTAGAAATAATAAAATATATAAAAAATGAAAAAGTATATTGTGATACACAAAACACTAAGAATAAAAACTGTGGGATGCGTTGAAGTTATTTCTAAAGTTTGAGTATAGAAACTAGCATGCATTCATCTACTTATTTACTCAACAAAAAAATCAACTGTCTCCTATGAGTCAGGTCCCATTTCAGGCACTGGGTAAAGCACTGAACAAACAAGCAGATAACCTGCCCTCTCAAATATTATGTGCTAATGGAAGAGACAAATAATAAGTATTTAATATAATGTCTGAAAATGATTCATGTCTAAATCAAAAATAAAGCAAGTTATGGGAACAGAGTGACAAATATACTATTTAACAGTCTGAGAAAAACTGACAAAGTAGCATTATTTGAACAAAATAAATTCCAAACAACGTGGAATGAGTCCACAGAGTTTCTGGGCTAAGAAGAATATGCAGACAGATGGAACAATAAGAGCAAAGCCTTGAGACAAGAACAAGTGATCAAAATTTTAACCAGGGGCCAGATCACAGTGGGCCTTGCAGGCCATAATAAGGACTTTGGATTTTAAAAAAATAAAGCCAAGACAGAATTTTGCATGGGGGAATGATATACCTTATTTAATCTTTTAAAAGGATCATGCCAGCTGATGTAGTGAAATTGATGGTAGTCAGCAAGAATGGAAGTACTAGCAAAGAGTAAGGTAAAATTTACATAACAGAATATCAGGTGGGACTTTTCCCATTGCCCAGGGATTGGCAATTAGAATCCAAGACTAAGAACAAAGAATCAAGTATTTCTCATTCAGAAGACAGCAACAAATGAGAGCCAACTACTCCTCAACTTAAACGTCTTTACCTTCCTCAGTTCCCCTTTACCCCAGATTGTCCAACCCCACTCCATCTCAAATGAGTAGTTAATCATCAGTTTGCTGCACCAACTAATTGTAGGTGGACAGCACTCTTGCCAAGAGTCTAAATAAAACAAGAATGACTCCAAATGACTGACAAGAAAGGAAGACTGCTACCTCATCTCAGGGCTAGACCTCTGCTTGTGTTCAGATTTGCTTATCATCCCATGCCCACTCCTCTTCCAAGACCACTGACAAGAAGGAAAAAAGACTTGGAGTTGGAATTAGGGATAGAACTAGAATCACTATGTGAAAGAGCAAAGAGTGTCTTGACTGTGAAAGCTGCTAGACTTGAACCTCCAGACAAGAATTCAAGCAGCCAGAGGCTGTGGGCATACTAGAAAGGTAGAGACGGAGAAAGTAGAAAAAGCAAGCCAGAACTGGAAAGAATGACCCTCCAAAAATACCTCACTCCCCACCACCAAAAAAAAAAAAGTTTTACACATGTGCTGCATCAGAGATCTAGTATTTGTCTTTCTTTCCCTATAGAAGGCATGAGGTCTATCTAGTCAGTGTTACTTACTCAAACATAAGTAAGAGAGCTTTTCACCTTTCCACCTTTCTCCTTCAGTCATCGACACTCAGAAAGAAAAACTGAAGTATAAATGAAAAAGCAGGTCACTCTCCTCTCACTGGAGTAAGCAGAGTGACTGACTAGATTCAACCACTTCCACACTCCAATCTCCTAGAAAAGCCTAAGTGGCACTAAGCAGAAGGGGAAAGTTGAGTTTTAAACTGGGCTATGATGTTAAAATTCAAACCAGTCAGATTCAACCGACTTTACTAGATTAAAGTCAGATTAAACATATTTTCTAAAGTGTCCAGGAAGTTATGACACTTTCTTGAGATGAGTAAAGAAACAAAGTGATGTTGCCAATCATAAACAAAGACCACATTAAAAAAAATAAAACCATCCCATGTTTACATTCTCACTTAATTCTTCATCTCAGTTCAAACTGTATTATGAAATGAGCTAGTAAGTGATTGTGACTTTTCATGTCTCTAAAACATTCTACAAATATCAAGCTAAATGCCTGCATTATCTTATTCTTCTTAAGAACAACTAGCAATTATATAATTAGTGAGTAATTTATAAGGAATTCCTTAGATTTTATCCTTGCATAGAAGTTATAGAAATATTTTGAACATTTGTAAATAATACTAGGTCTTATTACAAATACAAACAAATATAAATATTTTATACATTTGTAAAGAACAACAGGTTGTATAGGAGCTAAAAAGTAAAATCCCCTAAAAAAGACACCAACCTCTGAAGCTTGCAGAACAAAAAGGCTCTAGGAAGGAAAAAGCAAAAAAGAAAGAAAAAAGAGGTTAGAAGGTTTATTGTTTTAAAGGAACACTTTCAATATTCATATTGAAATAATCTAAAAAAACAATTTAAGAGAATATTGTGCTCTGACTCATAGCTTAACTTAAGACTTTCCCCTAAACTGAATCATGCTCTTTCCAGTCATTTAATATTTAAATTAATATTTAATGGAACTTCTCTAAAAACTCAAGTATAACTTTTTACATAAATTAAGGTTCAGTATTTACATGATTAAATTATACAAACCTTATCTCTGTTTAAATGTCATGTTTTTAGAGAATACAAGGTCCTATTACATTGATGTTTATACCTCTTTATGTAATGTTTCCATTCATTTTACAATCACTCATCATCCTAAATTATGCTATGTATATTCAACATATATTTTATCAGTCAGTTCTCAGATACAACATAATGCAGAGAAAGTAATGTGAGTCAATATTACAAAAATAAGTTCAATATTTATATTTTTTCTAGTCTAATTTTCATGATACAAGAATATCAGTTATTAATAAACTGGAAAGTGTAAGGAAAACCATGTTAATTCACTGGTAATAAATATTGTCAGCCATACTGTCAACACGATATTGAAGGACAAGCACAAAGTTGGAAGACTAAGACTACCCAACTTTAAGACTTACTATAAAGCTACAGTAACCAAGAGTGTGCTACTGGTGAAAGAAGACACATTGATTGATGGCAGAGAACAGAGCCCAGAAATAAAACCACAGAAATATAATCAACTGATCTTTAACAAAGGAACAAACAAAATTCAATGGAGAAAGGACAGTTTTTTCAACAGATGCTGTCATAACTAGATAACCACATGCAAAGAAAAAAAATCAGGATGTAGAAATATACCTTTCTTAAAAATTAGCTTGAAATGGATCAAAGCTATAAAACTCCTAGAATTTAACATAGGAGAAAATCTAGGTGACTTTGGGATTGACAATGACTTTTTATATGCAATACCAAAAACACAATCCATGAAAGAAAAAAATTGATCAACTGGATTTCAGTATAATTAAAAACTTCCACTCTGCAAAAAACACTGTTAAGAGAATGAAAAAACAAGCTACAGATGGAAATATTTGCAAAACATGTATTTGATAAAGGACTAGCAATTTACATATACAAGACTCTAAAATTCAAAAGTAGAAAACAATCCAATTTTAAAATGGGCAAAATAACTGAACAAACACCTCATCAAAAAGTGAACCATTAAAGCACATGAAATAATGCTGAACACCATATGTGTATTAGTTTGCTAGGGCTGCCAAAACAAAGCACCATAAACTAGGTGGCATAAACAGTGGAAACTGTCTCAGTTTTGGAGGCTAAAAATCCAAAATCAAGGTGGTGGCAGGGTTAGTTCCTTCTGAAGGCTGTGTGGGCATGATCAGATTCCAGGCCTCAATCCTTGGCTTATAGAAAGCAGTCTTCAGATGTTCCCACGGCATTCTCCCTGTGTCCAAATTTCTCTTTTTCATAAAGATATCAGTCATACAATTGGTATGCACTGTAATGACCTCACCAATATGATTAACTCTGTGAAGACCCTATCTCCAAATAAGGCCACATTCTAAGGTACTGAACATTATGACTTTAACATATGAATTTGGGGAGAAACATAATTCAATTCATAACAGTACAGTCATTAGGGAATTTCAAATTAAAAGAACAATGAGATACTATTACACACCTATTAGAATGGCTAAAATCCAAAACACTGACAACACCAAATACTGGTAGGATGTGGAGCAATAGGAACTCTTATTCATTGATAGTGGGAATGCAAGATGGTACAGCCACTATGAAAACAGTTTGGCAGTTTCTTTCAAATTAAACATACTCTTACCATATGATTCAGCAATCATACTCCTTAGTATTTACCCAAATAAGCTGAAAACTTATGTCCACACAAAACCTACACACAAATGTTTACAGCAGCTTTATTCATAATTGCCAAAACTTGGAAATAACTAAGATGTCCTTCAAAAGGTGAACAGATAAACCAACTGAGTTATATCCACATTATGTAATATTAGTCAGTGATAAAAAGAAATGAGCTATCATGCCACACACACAAAAAATGTAGGAAACTTAAATGTATATTGTAAAATGAAAAATCCAATTTGAAAAGGCTACATACTTTATGATTCCAAGGATATGACTTTCTGGAAAAGGCAAAACTATAGAGTAAAAAGATCAGTGGTTGCCAGAGATGCATGGGTAGGGTGGCACGAATGAACAGGTGGAACACAGGGCATATCTGGGGCAGTGAAATTGTTCTGTATGATACTATAATGGTAGACACATGTCAAAGAACAAATCCTAATGTAAACTATGGACTTCAGTTAATAATGTTGTCAATATTAGCTCCTTGATTATAACAATTGTCCCTCACTAATACAAGATGTAATAATAGGAGAAACTCTGCACTAGGGAGCAGGAGAAGTAGGGACAAATAAAGGTATATGGCAACTCCCCCGACTTTCAACTAAAATTTTCTGTAAGCCTAAAAAAGCTTTAAAACTGGAAGTCTATTTTTTTTAAGTGGTTATTCTATTAAGAAGGTCAAGAAGTAAAGGTTTAGGATAATTATATGAAAAATCTAAATGCAAATGCTAACACTATTATTTTTCTAGCAATAGTCATGAGAGCAAATTACAGAAAAACATTTTATATCTGGTTTTAAAATACGGTGATGAGTGCAATGCAGACAAAGAAACAATGGTAACATTGTTATAATGGCTGATATGCGAATGAGTTTATCACGGTAGAACTTCTTTGTTCGTTTTTCCATTGACATTCTTTTTGTAAAACTATTGTTTTATAGTCTTACCCAAAAATTATTTTTCCAATTTGAAACTTCTTTTTCAGACTACTTGCAGTTAAATGAAACACAGTGAAGGAGTGTAGTATTTCATATATTCAAAATAAAAAATCAATCAACATACAGCTACCCAAACTTGCTTTCATTGCACATAAGTTTCTAGGATCATAGTATATATTAAGCTATATGTTTGTAAAAAAATTATTCATGCTATAATACTCAATAAAATTGTAATCTATATATAGGAAAGTTATAACTGGCAAACAAGATTTAAATAGGCCAAGTATTTTGTTAAGTTTAACAACATGCTATTTTAATTTCAGAAACCCAGATAATGCCATGGATATAACAGTATCAGGATTCTGAAGTTATATTTTTTAAAATATTCATGCCTTACTTTAATCATTCTAAAATTCCCTAGCCTACCTGATGATATTAGAATGGAATTAAGTAATACTGTTTCAGCAAACTGCAACAGAAAACTTCTTATCAAAAGAATTCAAGGATAAGTTTCCCTTCCTGCCTACATAATATGTATCTTAGATGCAATAGAAAATGTATAGGAACAGAAAATTTTAAATTAACTATGAAATGAATTTTACCAAGAAGGCAGTAGTTTACTGCCCTTTAAAGTTAAAAAAAAAAAAAAAGGTAGCTGTTTTTCTAAAGAATGCAAATCTGTAGATCTATCCATATCCCTGTGCAATCATTATTTTATTTATTTTCTAATATTCCTCATTAATGTTCATGACTCTAATGCATTTCTCCTAAAAGGAGAAATAGCTATCAATTTTAGAAAAATTAAAAAATCCTTGTAGCTGTGTTAAAGAGCACGATTACACAGAGAGAATTTGATTTGGAATTTAACAATGTACAATTTATTCTTATCCTCATCATTTATTAAATATTTTACTAGTTACTGTAACTCTGAGAAGGATACTGAATGCTCACTAATAAAAATATGGGATAATTATAAATTTTAATGTCATTTTTATATGATATGGACAGGTTTATATTTGAGACTCTCTTATTATCAATTGCATTGACATTTCCTAATCCAAATAGCCATAAATGATATTCAGGAGATTATATATCAGATTTATATTTTGTAGTAACATTGAAAATAGTCACTTTATCATGACTTAAGACCATCTCCCTACTTTTAAGGATGTCAAAATGTATACAAATTTTCCAGAACTCCTTGTATGTCTATAATATATTTTGTTATCCTTAAATAATTTCCCCAAGTAAAAATGAATGAGTATTACAGTTTCTTTTAACATAGTTATAGAAATATAATAAAATTATAATATTGTGATAACTTAATGAAATGAAAATTTTATTGAATAAGGAAATATAAATTTGTTGCTTATGTTGTGTAAAGACAAAGGGCAGAGGTTGTCCAACAAAGGTGTTCTATAACTTTCTGAGGCTTTTTGGAGATAAAAATCAAATAACAGTAGTCTTTCCCCAATTCATAAAAAAACTAAATTGAGAAATAAAATTGCCTAATTTTGAGATTTTTACCTAATTTTTAACATTGATAACTCCTACTAGTTGCTTACACTAGAATATTCCATTGTATAACATGGTAGTGATGAGGACAGACCATGGGACAGACTGTCTGTGAGCAAATCCCATCCTACCTCTAATTTTAGAGAAAAAAAATCATATATTTTCATGTCCATAAATATATCTGTATGTGTATATGTGTGTGTGTGTGTGTGTATGTATGTATATATGTATACGTATATATACTTACATATACACACACATACACATATCTACATACCACACATATATACATGCTTTGGGCAGATCACTTAATCTCTAGTGCCATTTTCCTCACAGAGTTATTATGTGAATTAATTCAGTTAACATATGGAAACCACGTAGTTATAACTGTGCCAGGCTTATAGTAAGATGCACATAACTATTAGCTACTGTTGTTATCACTGCTGCTGCTATTATTAATGTTAAGTTTAAATATACAATATTTCTAGTTTCCTGAAAAATACAATGATTTCCAAATGCTCTATCTCTTAAATAAACTGAATAAGTTTGAATACTGTTGCCACTGAAAAAGAAAAAATCATGAAATTTTAAAATACACTTGGGCCTACAGCCATACCACCCTGAACAAGTCCAATCTCATCTGATCTCAGAAGGGTCAATCTGGTTAGAACTTGGATGGAAGACCACCTAGGAAGACCAGATGCTGTAGGCGTAAAAAAATGAATAAAAAATAAGGGATTGTAAACTGACAAGGTCCTTGTAATCTGTGAGGTCAACCAAGGGTTGCCTTGCCTAAAAATAAATAAATAAATAAATAAATAAATAAATAAATTAATTAATTAATAAATAGCTAAATAAATAAATAAATAAATAAATAAATAAATAAAATATACTTGGGATTTTTAGAGAGAGTAGAGAAAGAACTGAGAGCGGGGATTATCTTTTGTCACAAAATACTTTGAATTCACTTGGTTTTAAAATTTATTTGCATGCCATAAGATTTGTGAGTAGAGACAACAGAAATACATCCTATCCCAAACCATTTTTATTCTTTAACAGAAGCCACTGACACAAGAGAATAATTTCTTGCTTCACTGTGCTAACAGTACATCACCTAGATTCAGAAATCATATTCTCAGTAGCAAGGCAATAGGTTTCTGTCTACATTGAAGAAACAGATGGATAGTAAAATTTCATAAAACAGAAATGATTTATTATTATTATAAAAGAAAAATTAAACTGCATCAAACAGAATTTATTCTTAACTGGTGATACTCTATAGTTAAGTTTATTTGAATTTCAACTGTTTGGCTATAATTTTTTTTAAATAAAAGTTTTGTCTGTTTATAATCTTTAAATCTTTATAAACAAGTATATTTCCACTCTTCCAGAAATTTTTAAGCAGAAGATTAATAGGATCAACTAAAACTTATTAGTTCTCTGATTTTAATTATCCCTAGTGTGTAGAACACTGTATCCTAGTACAGACACTAAATGTCATTTTAAAAAAATATTTAGAAGAATGGTGGTAAGTGATAATAGTTAATATTGTTTTGTGCTACTGGAAAAAATATTCTTTGCTCAATATGCAATAATTTCTATACGTGTGTTGTGTATGTGTGTGTGGTATCAGGCAGCATATCTATAAACTATGAGGTTTTTCTCTAATTTAATTATATGAACATATAGTGACTTGCCGTATTTAAAGTGATTTTCAAGATTTACATTAGTTTAAGTAACTCCAGATGTCATGAAGGAGTATTGTAGACTTCTGGTCTATAATGATAAAGTATCAATCTCAGGTTCCATAAGTAAATTTCCAGATTAAAATCTTTCTGCACTTACTAGTCCTGTGAATTGGGCAAGTTACTTATCATTTTCTTCCCACATATGCAAAATGAGGTGTCTTTCTAATGGATTTGATGATTAAAGGAAAATCTACCTCAAAACAACAAGTCTAGCATATAGTAAAAACATGCTAGTTGTTGTTATTAATATCATTATGGTTAAGTATAGAAGATTGAGCATACTCCCTTCTGCAACTCTACTAAGATGACAAAAAAAGTACAAAACCAAAGGACAAAGAGAAGGTTTTAAAAAATGAACAGCTTGTCACAGAAGATGAATAGTGACTATTCAGCACAGCAGAGGAAACTGAAAACTAAGTGACAGAAAAGGATCATATAAGAATCAAGATAATTTGCCCAAGAGAAAGGCAGGGGTAATGTTAGTGCTAAAGACTGAGGAGTTCTCTAAGAGTCTATATAGAGAACATTTCCAAACACAGGTTACCTACTCTGTTCCACATGTCCTCTTTCACACCTAGAAGATTAGAGTGTTGAATATCTTGAACCAGAGATGTTCTTGTCTTAGAACTACCACGCACAACATAGGCAGGATATAAAGACAAGGCTCAAGTGGATCTGAACTGGCTCTTCAATGTTGGCAGACAGATGTAAATCATCTGAAAAGAATATGTGAAAATTCACTGGAGAACTTTTAAGACCCCAGAGAGTAGACATGTAGAGACCACCATCTGGGATTTCCTAAGAGAAGTTCTGGTTCTTTACTTATTGCCCTAATGATGCCATCTAGGCAACAAACTTGTCCCCAGACACACAGCTCCCAACCAAATTTGTAGCACCTCATTAAGTTAAGGCTTTCAGAAAAGTCTCCAACATGAAAGACTGGAACCAAAATAAACAGAAAAAAGTTCTCAGAAGAAATGCAATACAAAGAATAGAAGAAACATTAAAAAAAAAAAACTATTATCCTCAAAGACCTGAGATATATTCACAGTCACAACATAAGAACAATGTGCTATGTTAAAAAAATAGAATAATCAGAGAAACAGTAATTTATAGAAAACAAAAATAATAGCTTAAATAAAATATTCAATGAAAGAAAAAGTCTATAAAAACTCCTAGTAAATAGAAAAAAAAAGATAAATGAAAAAAGGGAGAGAAAAATTAAGAAAATAAGAGGACAAATCTATATGAAATGTATGGCCAGTGATCAGATATAGAGAATGGAAAATTGAGAGGAGGGAGCAATGCTTTCACAGAAAAATTATTTTATAGCCTACGATTGTAAACTTAAGATAATATTCAATTAAATGCAAGAATGGGATGACAATATTTTCAAGTAAGCAAACATCTATAAATCCTTTATCAGGAAGCAGCTGAACAAAGAAGAATAAGGGACAAAAGGAGTATGGGATTCAGGAAATAAAGGATCTAGCACTGGAGAACAGCCAGGGGAAGTCCCAAGATGACCTGTTATGCACCAGGCATAGAAAGCAACCAATCTAGATTGTGGAACGACCATTATGGAAAGGTCTCCACAAAAAAAGCACAATTTATACAGTGTTTGAAGCCATATTTGAGCATTTATAAAAATTACTGATATGCATATAACAGATCTGTTGAAACATTTAGGGAAAAAAACAGTAGGTATACAAAAAATAAGCAAATAAAAATGAGGTAATTGCTAACTCCGTAAAAAAAGTGGTAAGAGAAAAAGAAACAATCATAATATATGGTTTAGCTAAAAATAAACAATATTTGTAAAATAATAGAGTAATAGAGTAATTTAACGCAAAATTACTGGATAAGTATGTTGAGAAAATGAGGTGATATACATGTAAGAATAGTAAATTCCCAAATAATAAAATGGGAAGTAAACTGATAGAGAAGAAAGTAGTAAATCAATAAGGAGCAATTTTGAAGTGCTATTTAAAAATATGGAAATTACTCAAGAAACAATTCCAAGAGTACAAAATCACTGCCTCTGGAAAGTAGATAGAGAACAGTAAAATGGGAGTGCTTTATTTGGTTTTAAGTCTTTTAATATTATTTTACTTTTTAACTCTGTGCATTATATTATTTAAGTTTTAAAAATCAATTTAAGAAATTAGATAAATTTCCTACTTATAATGCAAAATAATATTACTGTCAATTTCTCTATTTTAACATAGTAATATTTCAATTATCCAGCACCAGTATGATTTCGCACACACACATACACACACACAAAAATCTGGAGATGAAGTTTATGCCTTCAAATAACAAAATTTTCCTTTTGCCATCGACTGTTAAAAAATTTTGTTTTTACTTTAGCACACATATTCTTGAGTAATTAAGTTTCATTCTATCTTCTGGATGATTATGTGTTATTACTGTGGATACCAATTATCATACTTGCAACCAGGCCCTCTGGGGTATACAGAATATTCTATCCTTCAGGTCTGTCTTTCTTTATAATTTTAAAAGAAGGGTAAAAATAGAATGATCTGGTTTATTAAGTTAATAAAATTTATTAAAACTTTAAAAATACTTAGAATGCAATAATCAAATTAACACCAAAAAACAAACAAACAAACAAAAAACCAGGAAGCACATTGTGCTTACTGTGTGGCACAGTCCTGAGGACTTTTCACATGAATTTCAGCTCTGTGAGGTAGGAACTATTATTTTTTCCATTTTACAGATGAGAAAATGAGGCAAAGAGACTTGACGAGTTAGTAAGTGACTGAGATTTGAACCCAGGCAATCTAATTTCAGAGCTTGAGATCTTCTGCTACATTATACTTAGCATTATAAATCTATTGAACACAATATATTGCCTTTAATTATTTGACAAACACTTCAGAATCTGGAAGGGTCTAAAGTATATAACTACAAACTATTATTATTGCTGTATTAGAGATATATGAAAGTGTGTTCAAAATCAATAGAATGCCATATACCAAAAAATATTCACCTTATAAGTTAAAAATAAAAATTTCTCCTACAAAAAATTATAAATTAACAAAATATATAAAGATGATTTAACTAAATTCATACATGGTTTGTCATACTTCTATTTTTTCCTAAAAACAGCAGTACCACTATTATATCTGATAATTTATAGTCAATTAAATATAAACAGTATAACAAAGAAGAGGAGGATAATCATTATCTTGAAAAGAAGTACAACATGAAAAGCTATTAAATTTACCTATCCGATAACATAGTATTATATTGCATTGATTCTAAGACATATACTCTTCCACAATTTTTTACTTTCTTGGTACACAGAGTAATCTTACAAACAATGGTACTTCAGATTTGATGAAACACAGTAATCAACAGTTACTTAGCATTTAAAATATGTCAGGTACTATGCCAAATGCTTTAAACATGTTACTAATTTAATGCTCACAATTCTGTGAGGTAGATACTATCTTTACTTTACACATGAGAAAATTGAAGCACAGATTAAGTAATTTACTAGAATTCATGCGGCTGAGTGGAAGGAGGACTCCAACTTCAGCAGGAAATCTAGCTTCACAACCAAAGCTCTTAAATGTTATACGGTATGGCCACATCATGACACAAATTTGTCCCTTTCTCTGAGACCTCATAACTCCTAATGCTTTTCTCTTCTCTGAAACTGCAACTGCTTTTAAAAAGCCAGTGCACTTTCTGTAGACAGAGTCTACTGTTTCTTTGGTTGTATAAGAATAAAGAGTAAAATTAAAAGTAAAGCTACTTGGTTGCCAGTGAATGGGAAGCATAAATGGGACAATTAGCCATTCATTCTTCAATTCCCAGTTCAGCTGCTTCTCACCCATTCTCTTGTAATCCCTTGGAATATAAATTCTCAATATACTTTCAGTTCTGATGAAAGATGTTTAAAAAGTGAATTGACATACATGCAATGTGGAATAATTCTTTCCTAAAAACAAAAGCTGCAAAGTTTTCACTACATAGACAACTTTAAATTTATGCCTAAAGAAACTGTGTATAATGGCATCTTCAATTAATAGTGTTGAAGGAAAAAATGTTAAGTAATTTTCTTTTCTTTTTTTAAAATTATTTTTTTATATATTACGGTACCACTGATTAACAAATCCAGTAAATTTCAAGTGTACAATTCAATGGTAAATGTTAAGTAATTTTAATTACAATTATCTCTACAAATAATTTCTATGTGAATCTAAGCCATTTTTCTTTGGTAAACAGGAGAATCTCAAACACTGTTAAATAAGGTAAAAATCAAGAACCCATTGCCTACATAATTTCATAACCACATGCTGCTTTACACTGAAATGATATCATTAATTGATAAAGTACTTGATAAAAATTTTACATACACCCTTCCTCATTACAGTGCCTTGTGATAGATCATACCATATCCATTTTTATACTAGAAATTGTAAAAGAGATTAAGCAACTTGCCCCAAATCACAGAGTAGGCAAATGGTAAGATATAAATTCAAACTCAGTTCTGCCTTACTTCAAAGCCTTTGTTCTTTCATATATTGAATAACATATGTTAGTAAAATGGGTGAAAATGAGAACAAAACTGACAATAACGAATTCTATTATCATATAATATATAAACAATATGGTAAAAAACTATTTTAGTAATGAAGTATGTCTAACAGATATATGTTTTGTTCAGTGCTTCTGTGAGATAAAAATGTTAAACCTTTAACTACTGTACCTGAATTTTAAATGCACTTATGAAAAATGTTCTAAGATACAATCACACACATTCCTAATTTCTTAAAATGTAATAAGAGATAAAACTTAGGAGCGGTTGAAACCAGTAAGAGTCCTATGACTTTAAGAAGTCCATGCTGAAAAAATTTACTTCTGTAATTGGTTTTTCTCTATCTCAAAAGAAAATAAAAAAAAATACTTATTTGACACTGCTCTCCCATCTATATTCACTGTACCTAGACTCATGCTCTTTCTTAAGAACAAATGTTACGAACATGTAGGTAGCTATTTACCTTCTCTACCCCCAAAACAGCTGATGTGGAACTCTCCTACGACTAATGTTTTTGTCTTTTGTCTGTTTGTTTTTTGCTATTTTACAGTTAAGCACCATTTCCACCCTCTGTGATTACACAGGCCTTCTATCCTCTCTTTCTAGACTTCCTTCTCTGTTCTATCCCATCTGCTGTTGTCCTAGCACAACGGTGCTTCCACACTTGCCTCAACAGTCCACCACTCTCCTTTTCTCCACCTTTTTTTTCTTTCTTATCTATATAGTCTCATTACTTCTTGGCTTCTGTGTATAAAAGACAAAAAATTTCAGTGTGACAGAGGACAAGAAATGACAAGAGACCGGGTAGACAGAAAAGAGAAAAGGTAGACCATGGCTCATTCATTTTTATAATATAGCACTGCACCCTGTTCCATAGTAAGGACCAAATGAGATTGTGTGGGACTGAGCTAACTACATAATACAAGCAAATCACCAACAAATGAGATTAAATAACTTAAAACCACCACATTCTCTCTTTTCCTAGCTTTCTTTTTAATCTTCTTTAATTCTTGATTGGTGTTGAAAATTTGACAGAAGAAAAAAGGAGCATGAGAATGTGAACTGAAGGCAGAGTTCTTAAATTAAAAAAAGAAGACATTACAAAATGGACATTTGTATAGAAAAAATCTTAGATAAGTGATCTGTGATAGTTCTAAGGACATTTAAATGAGCAGATGGAAATAAAACATGATACAATTGAAAAATAGGTAGAAACATGGTAAAAGACAAATGAAAATATAATTTGGATAATAAAACTACATGAATTACATGATTGATGAAATATTCTCAGTCACTATAAAATAAAAGACTAAAAATGCCACAAAGAGTGCATAACGAAACAGCTTAGCAAAATCTTAAAAATGTAAAGATTAAAGAGTTTAAGTAGTGCTTAAGGCTACTTAGAAACATGGTACACAATTTTAAGAAATGACTGTACCTATTTTGAAGGCTATTTATTAACAGAATTATTCTACATTATCACTAGCTTCAAATTCCATGTCTAATTGATTATCATCAAAATAAAAGTTACTATTAAAAATCATCTATATGCAGAGTGCTATATACATGTGCTTTCTAGTCTGGCTCCAGTGGTTACAACTAAGTACCTAGGGAAAGTGATTTAAGTTTTTTGTGTTTCGGCTTTCTAAGAATAGACCCTACTTCATAAAGTTATTGGGAAGATTAACTAATATATACACAGTGTACTGAATACAGCCTTATAAATAGTAAATGCTCAATAAATGTTATTTATTGTTATTATTACTACTACTACTACTATTATTTTGCTATACTGTCTCCCTTACCATCTATTTCCTCACCTCTTAGCTAATAAGGAAATGTAATCCCATAATATGACCAAGGCTATGGAGGCAAAAATTATATTAATGAAAGAAAAATAACAGATACTGAGAAATAATACCTTTCATATTCTTTTTTACATGGCATTTCTTATTGGAACTATAATTTCTGTCATCAATAAAAATTATGAAAAAACAGAAGTCATCATGAGAAATATAACTTACTAAATTAGAGCAAAGCAAAAAGAATAAATCCATTTATATACCTTTTTAGAAGGCTAAATGGTACTTTTTTAAAATCTTCTCTAAGAGACCAATCCTTAGACAAACATTCTATTTTTCTTTTATCTATCCCAGGACTAGAACCTGGGAATATACATTTTCAACAGTACTTAGAAGCACCTCTCACACAGAATGAGCTCAATAAACATCTGAAAAATGAAAAAAAAAATCTATTTCATTTCCTATAAAAACACTTGCCTTCCGTTCAACTCACTCTCCCAATAAACTTCACAAAAAGATGCCAAATTACAATCCAAAAACCAATCCATTAAGGTCTATATACTTTCAGCTTAAAATTTAAAATGCTATTTAAAAATGACATATAGTATAATCAATTTAAAATGTAATTACATGAAGAATTCCTTCAGAAAAATTTATAGTTTCTCTTGTTTGCATTACTCTCTGATACTTACATGTCTTGCTTGATTTAAATAGTTTGATAGTGGTTAGAGTTACCCAATCTGGAGAACTGTTAATAAGATCACTTCTATTTTGCACACAGTTATTCTATACCTGTTTCACTTCCACTCTTCTGCTTCGTTAACTCTCTATTTTCTCAAATCTATTAAATCTGAAGTAGTTATCTCAAAATTCAAAACATCTTATAACATTTTTAAGAATTTTTTTTCTTGCTCAAGATGAACTAATTATCCATTTGTAATCAATAAAGCTCTATGCACTAATGTATCTTTACTGAGAATAACCTAACATATATTATATTTCTGCCTATATTTGAAATATCTGAAGAGTTTCTGGATATTTACTATGTGATACATCTCAACCCAACAGAAATATCGATGGCTGCCAAAAAAGGAAGTCAAGGAAAAAGTGGCAGTAAGGAAAGAACTTCTGGGATCTTGAAAAAAACTAGGCAGGCAATATTGAGATAACAGGAGAGATTTAGGGAAAATAGAAAAGATTTTTTAAAAGGGATTCCCAGTGTACTTACTACCTGTTTTTGACAAATAATATTGCTAATACTGTTTACAATGTAGTAACTGTTATTATATATTTTCTCAAAACTCCTTGCAAATTAGTAAGTTCAGGATTCCATTTCTGTAAATCCATCACCACTGACTGACACAAAAAATGCTATTTGGAACAAGTATTTGCAGATGAAGAATCTAAACTCACATGAAGGCAGTGATCTGTGTACAGATCCATCTTCACTTACCAGCTGCATGACTTTGGTCAAGTTACCTCATTTCTGAAATAGTTATAATACATGTATTGACTTCTAGGGTAGCTTGGGGAAATACAATATTTTGTAAAAATATAACAAAATCTGGTTTGCTTTTATGTTTGGTAACATAAAAGTGAACTAGATAACCAGACTAGTCCTTCTGCCTGAAACATCTAAATATACTGGAAAGAAATATTAACACATTCTTCAATGGAATCTGTTAGCTGGCAAGAAAGTAATACCGAGGTCAAGACCTAAATGAATGCAGGAATCCAGAGGAATAAGTAAAGCATTTAAGAGAGTATCTACCTTGAAGACATTTGATGAACAAAGGTAATCTATGCTTCTGTCTTTTTATTTTCCCCACTATAAGGATTAGGATAAGAAGTACAAAGCATGTCCAAGGTGGACAGCCTACTAAGAGAATCCCCAATAATCCTGACATCAATGAGCCATGATGTCACTATGAGAGTGAACCAGAGATATTCTTATTCTCTGACAATTTCTCCAACATATACACCTGGAAAGCCGAGGTTGGGTGGAATCTCTGGAAATTTAAAACTACAAGTCCCCCTTCAAATACATTTTCAGCCTGAATTCATACCTTATTAGTTCAAATAACGTCAAACCAAGAATTCAATTACAAGTTGTTTCAACTAGGAATGACCACAGGCACCTGACAGAAGTAAATGCCTTGGCCACTGTGAAGGAAATCATCTTTATCCCACGTTTCAAAAAATTCTCTCAAGTATATTGCTAAGATCAAAAAACTTACAAAACACACAAGGAAACATGGCTGCATGAGTGAGAATCAGCAGAAAAAGAGATGGCAGAATTATCAGACAGTTTAAAATAAGTATACTTATTATGTTTCAAGAATAAAGGGACTTGAAAACATAAGAGTAAAGAGATTTGAAAAGGAATCAAACAGCACTTCTAGAAATTAAAAATGCCTGCTATTAAGGAATGTAGCAACGTTTATTGGATATAGAATATAATACATTTTAATTCATTTCTTCCCTTTTTCCTCCCTAAAACACAAACATTATGATTAAATGGGAGCAGCAAATCTGAATTATTTAAAAGCTTGAATTACAGTATGCATTGGCATGCAGTTTATTATTTCTTGACAACAAACCAATCAATTAAAATATTAACAAAGATAAAGTAGATGAGAGTGATATTTTAATGTTAAAGAATATTTCCAGCATAATTTTTAAAAATCACGTTTCTCATAAAATTATTCGCTTTATCTAGAAAATTCTGTTCATTATGAAAAATAACTGGATATGCATCAGATCTAGATATATAAATTATCAAAAACTTCAAGGCGGCAAAACTGAAGATGTAAAACTTGCGCATTATTAATAAATAATTATCACACCCAATTTCAACTAGAGCATAGCCTAAAGCAGTTTTCTAGTTGAAAAGAATTAGTCCCAGATTGTTTCAAATTTTTACTTCTTCTATTTCTTCCTATTGATCTTTTTTTTTTCGTTTTCATAAATGAAACAAGCCCAAATAATTTTGAAGTTCTGATTCAATACATACTTAAATAAGAATGCAGTGTTTTTGCTACTTAATGATGACTCTATACATTCCATTCCTATTCTTTACTCGAAAGGATCTACAGAAGAAAATGTCAAAAAAGATAATAGAAGGAAACTATTTTCTTCCTCATTCAAACAAAGATACAAATTTTAAATAATTTTTAAAAACCAAATTGACTAATGTAATCCATCCTCAATCACTGTAGTTACACTGAAAATCCTGTCACTGACAAAACTGCAGTTGTCAAGATAAACTTCTCATCAAAACAAATTAAGTAAAAACCAAAAAGGATTATTATCTATATAATATATATATTTAAAACCAATAAAGTTACAGTGGCATTTTGTTCGTAAAAGAACACATAAAGGTAAACTACTCTGGTATGTCTACCATTTCCTAAATCATCTTTCAATTGTTGAGGAAGCACTGTTGTGATACTGTATTGTGCTGAAACAGAATCTTCCATAAGTTTTATATTATGCAGACAGTTCATCTTTTTAAATTATTCCAAACCAGCATTTACTTTATTAAGATCGATGTATTATCATATACATTCTCTGTTTAATTTTTCCAGATTCTGTAAAATACTTCCTTTCGCAGATTACAAATATGCCTAATAAAAGTATTTTTCTTGGCTTAAGAGCAATGATTGGTGATGTGCTATTTTGGTTTAGAGACTAAATAATATGAATTCAAAGATTTTGGTATACATGTAAGAGAATGATTAATGATACCTTTCCTATTGCCTGGGGTTTGGAAACTGTGACTTGAAGACAAGAACAAGGAGGAAATAAGCATACTCACAATCTAAAGAGAATTGAAAACAACTGAGCAAGACAAGAGAATGATCTTACAGACTGAGTGAGGGTACTCACAAGAAGAGATTACTTTTCTACTCCTTAAGTTCAGATGAGTACTTAGATATCAGACTATGCCCAAGTGGCTAGAACAAAGAGAGCCTGAAAGAGAGTTTACTAAAGATATCACATAGCAGGTTAACTGTGCAGTAGGAAACCCCAGTACAGCCCTTCACAGATTCAAAATATGTACCCTATTAGAAAGCCACCACTTGGACACCTGCCACATAGAAGAAGGCATTAATGGCCAGTCAGTGTAAGTCACAGAGGTAGTAAAACACGATAGAATATTTTAATTATAAACCTAGTTAAGTAAAAATCAAGTTTTGCCCATATCTTCTTTCCATCCATACCCTAAACCTAAAAAAACTAGAACCAAGATTGGAGGAGAAAAAAGTTATCTCAGAAGAAATCCATGTCCCTACTGAAATCTAAAGAGAGACAGAATGAGAAAGAACAGACCATGTCAACTTCAAGTTCAAGTTACCAGGGCCCGAAGCCTGATTAGTACTAGGGTAGAAGAAGAACTTTAAATCAGATAGGAGATTTAATTTTCATATTACACTAGACTGGAAGGTTTTTTTTAATGACCAAAGACTAATGGGAAATTATGAAATATGCCAAGATATGATTCTCTGCTACTCTGTAGGGTCTATACTGAGCAGTTGCAGGTTAAATATCTGATGACAGAGAAAAGCAGCAAGTACATAAAAACGAAGACTAATTCAAGGCACAATGCATGGGTAAAACAAACAAGAACTGGCAACAACTAAAGAGAGAAGAAAAGGAGAATAAAGAAGAGAACCAGATAAAGATGACTAGTTTTTTCTAGTTTGCGTAACTTGAAAGTCACTGGTACCAATAACTGAAAAACAAGAACAGCATGTTTATAATTATGAAAATTCAGCTTTTGACATTCTGAGTTCTTCATCCACTCATTTATTCATATATGCAACATATATATATATTGTGCAGCTACTATGTGGAAGATCCTATGTTGAGTATTAGGGATACACTGTAAATAAAGGTGACATGGTCTTTATTGTCATAGAGCTAGCAGTTGTCTACTCTGCAAGACAAGATTTGCGATTACAATTAGCATGAAAAGTATAGAATGCTTCATGAATACAAAAGAAGAGTACCTTAACAAGATTTACATCGCCAGGAAAGACCTCCTAGATGATGAAATATATATGTAAGTCAAAACCTTAATAATAGGTACGTGTGTGTGTGTGTGTGTGCGTGCGCACGTGCGTGTATTCAAGAAGGGGTTAATATAAAAACTAAATATCTCTGGAAAGAGAAGTAACAGGAAAAATCATGTGAACTATATAAGGAACTTGTACTTTTAGGGTAGGTTATTTATAGAAAGATTTTAAATAAGGTTTAAATCATATTTGTTTTAAAATACATGAAACATATCTATAATGAGATGTACATAAATAAAAGTTCAAAACAGTTTTGAAATGAACATAAGGATTTAAAAATAGTATCACCTAAATAAAGCTAATAATTAAAGTCAAAGCAATCTATAAGGGCAAGACAGAATCCAATGTAACTCCTACATTTATAGGTTCATTGAAAAAAGAGAAATTCATCATCACATTTAAGAAGATACACTTATACAAACAGAATCAGTCTTACAAAGTCAAGAAAATCAAAGAAGAAAAGTACCAAGAAAATAGTGGTTATCAAGGTGGAATGTTCCAGAAAATAAAAGGGGGTGATGACTAGATGACTGGAATTTAGTTCAGTGAGTTAAGGAACAAAGACAATATCAATGACCTCTAAGAGTTAGATATCTCCAGGAGTAAGAGAATACTGAAAAAAATACTCAGTATATAGATTATCCTTTCAAGAAATCTGATGGTTATGGAAATGGGAGAGAGGCAGTGATCATAAGATAATTATCAGAAACAAAGAAAGGATTTAGCCTTTTGTAATTGAAGATAAATAAGAACTGAACACATTTCTAAGCCAAGGAGAAGGATATAATGAAAAAATAAAAAGTAAAATCCAAAAGAATGAGATAATAAAACAAGAATCCGAAAAAGGGAAAAAAGAAGTAGGATAATGATAGTCTCAAAAGAGGAAGAGAGAATTCCCTCTCTAGAGATGTAGGTAAGGATTAAAGGCAGAATTACAGAGTAATCTGAATAGAAACTGTGAAGCGAGTTCATTTACAGAGTACGAAGGTGTTGGGTGAATATCTATCTAGGCTTACGAAGATGAAAAAAGTTTGAAAAGCAGGCACAGGCTAGAAGGCTAAACAGAAATAAATATAAAAGGATAACAGCAACAAGAGTGGCTCAACTGGAAATATATTTGGATTGAGTAGTAAAATCAATTGACCTAGTCTTAATCTTTTATCTGGGGATGCTCAGCAACTGCAGAACGAAAATACATAAAATAGAAGATAATAAAAACATGAGGCTGAGCTACATCAGATCTTTCATTCATATCTTAAACACTGACAGTTCAATATAACAAAAATTACACATTTTTAAAGACTTTTAAGAATAGAAATGAACATCATAAAATTAGAAAATGTAAAGCAGTAATGACATATGATTAGTGTAGGGTATAATACATTTATTGCCACCTTGGAAATGTGATTTAATTCTTAATTTAAAATCATTTAATTCTGTTAGTTTCCACACACACCCTTCTTAATATAAAATAGTATCTCATAGCAAATAGCTTTGGGTTCCAGCTTTAAACAGAGCCACATAACTAGTTACTTAGTTTATTAACTTCAAATTTTTTAAGTAAACTAACTACTCCAAACTTAATGACTTTTCACATTTAAAAAAAATCTTAACTACATTGTGAAGTATCCTTTAGGTAAATTCTAAGTAAATAATTCTCTGAAAACTATAAATACTCCCTACCATTTTAGAGTTTTGGCTTAACTATGTAATAACTGGAAATCTACACAGTCCTTTTAACACATTGTGTGTAATCTGGTTTAAGATAAATAAAAACATAAATTATTTGACATAGACTGAAAGGCCCTCCATAATCTAGCCCTTGCCTAACTCCCCAGCGTCATTCTTTATCACTAAGAGATTTGGTCTTAAATATCTTTGCATCCTATGTATGTAGCAAAATTCCCAGTATGTAATCCATATTTAATAAATATTTGCTAGTTAAAAACAGGGATAAATAAGTGTCAAAAAAACTGGAGATATTTAACTTGATTAACATCGAATTTAAAGAAACAACATGAAAATTTACTAATCAGGAATTATGTTAAAATTCCAGATTTCTATTTCAGTAAGAACTAAATATATTTAACTCATATGTAAATTTTATTAAATATGATCATAGTCTAAATGTTTTAATTGTTTATGTAGACAAATCTTAAAGCTGGATGAAAATTAAAAGCATGATTTAAGCACACTGAAACCAATCACATAACACTTTAAAAACTTCAATACAAGAAACTTTATAAACGAGTCAAATATAGGAAAATTACCTTCATTTCAAGGAATATTTTACGTGTGGTAGGATATGGTAAAAGGACACTGGTCTTTGGCATCAGATATCTGTATAAAATCTGTCTCTAGCAGCTGAAAATAGTATAAGATAGACATTTCCAAAATAATATGCAAGAATAATGTGCAAACCCCTATCTCACATGAGTACCAATGCTAAGGTACAATATTAGAAAGAAACATGTAATTAATATGCATGCAAAATAAAATGTTTTAAGTCACAAACTTTAAGCTATAATTTTGGGCCACAAAATTAAATTTCAATGTTAAACTTAAAAATGAAAGCAAATGCATGCACACATGTTCTTGCCACTATAATCCAGGAAACCACAACCAACACAGTTTTCCTTTTTTACAACAGTGACTAAACAAACTTCCTCTACTGTATCTTTTACATATTGACAAGTACATAGATTTATTTTGTCTTATTCTGGCAGGTTGCTTCCAAAGATCAAGTATCGTTTGCCAGTAAAATATACTAATCAAATGTATGATTAGAAAAGAAGTCAAAATTGTTAATACATAATTATTTAATTAAAATATATTGGCTCTATAAAAACTCAATTATTTTTTCTGCTTGTATATGAAATGATACAATTTCCTTTAATAACTAAGTACAGAATGAAAAGATAAAATAAAATAGTAAAGTAAAAACTAATTGATTTAAATTAAAGAGAGAAATTAAGTCAATGGATTTCATTTGGGTACGATCCAATGAATTGATATTACTTAGAATTATTCTTAATACTACTGCTTCATATTTATTCTTTAAAAATCAATTCTTACAGGTATAAAAGTGTTTATGCTACTTTAATGGATGTACTGATACTGATATTTCTTAGATACAGATTCTTTCCCACAGATTTTCTTATAATATAACATTAAACATAAATCTTGCTTTCTCATTATTTTATCTTTTGAAATTATAAATAATTTGGGGGCTCAGTCTGGTCAACCCAATAACTAGGACAGGCTAACTTCTGTCACTTTCCAGAATTTTAACACTGAATTCACAGCTAACTACATCTTTAGTTTAGTCCTTGCTTGCCTAAGCAGAGAAAAATGCATTTTTGCAACATTTATATTTGTTTTTGATATTTTCTTTTCACATTATTTAAGGCAAATGTCTTGACCATAATCAGAATCATGACAAATTAGATGTGAAATATGACAGAGAGAAGGTAAGAATTACTCTAAGATTTCTGGTCTTAGAAACTGGAAGGATGAAACTGTAAATAAAAAGAGATGATTGCAGGATAAGTAGATTTAGGGACTTGAGAGAAAGATCAGAATATTTAAAACCATATTTAATTCCAACATACTTACTAGACATACAAGTGATATCAAGTACTCAGATGCATCATTAGCGTGGAGTTCAGGTGAAAAGTCCAGAATGGACATAAACATTTGGTAGTCATCAAAGGACAGGGTTATTTAAAGCCATGATACCAGGAAGGATTACCAAGGAGTAAGCATGTACAATAGTAAAAGAATACAGCAGTCCAAGTACTGGGCTCAGGGAAAGAAGAAACCGGCAAAGGAAACTTTAGGCTGCAGTGAGGTAGAGGTGTGCTGAAAGCAAAATGAAATGTTTCAAAGAGGAGGCAGTGATAACTGTCAAGTGTTGCTAATTGGTATATAAAGATGAGAACCAAGAACTGACCACTGAATTATCATCATTGCAGTCACCAGACACTGATAAGTACAGCAGTTTCACTGAAAGGATGAGGTCAAAATCCTAGTTGAAATGGCTTTAAAATAAAAATGGGAGGAGAATAACTGGAGATAAAATAAGTCTAGTTTGAAGCATTTCACTGTTATTGGCATGGTAATTGAAACAGGAAATGTGATAAAGAAAATGCCTTTTTTTTTTTTTTTTAACAATGGAGATATATAACAGTATGTTTGCAGGCTGAAAGAAAATAGAGTGAGGGAAATTGATAATAATAAGAAAGTATTCCCCAGAGATGTGTGAGTAGCTAAGAGGGAATAGAATCTAGAATAAAAGTAAAGGATTAGTCTTTGCTAGGGGCAGTTTATTAGAATAATAAAGAAAATATAGACTATATAGGTACTGGTGTAATTAGTTAAATCTAGTGGTGGGAGCTTATGAATTTTAATTTTATTTTCTCAGTGAAATAGGACATAGGATCATCAATCAGGATAATAGAGGAGGTTTTGGAATTGATACTTAAAATCACCATATATTGTGTATCTTACTTCCTTAGTTCCAAATTAAAGGAAAAATGTTAAAAGTTATAAGAAAAGTTGGGATTATTTCATTGTCTCTACAGGTTCTTATTCGCTAAGAATACATCAACTGCTCTAAAGATTAGGCATACAGTGTTTAATCATTCTGGAATTAAATGACCTTTAGCAAAATTTTTCACTATACTGTTTCCTATAGCATCTAGTACTCTTATTTATATATTCAAAGGTACAACATTCTAAACATAAAATTGAATTTACCTATACTATGACAGATATTCACTAAGATTTTATATTTTCTACAAAGCAGTCCCAGTGTCAATATGATCTTACTTATATTTATTGTCCTAGAAGACACATTCACATAAAACAAAATCATATATATAGTTGTTCTTGCTATGGTATTAGATAGATCTTAAATATGTAACACATAAATAATATTTAATGCGTAATGCATCAGAAAATAGTGTTAAGTTTACACATTGATCATAACAAATTATGGACTTATCATAAAAAACAATTTTACCATAATGGTAATCAAAAATTTTTGCAATGACTGATGGAAAATATGAATACTTAAGAACAGAAAGTAATAAACCATGACACTTAAAAGAACCTCTTAGTAAAACTACACCAAAAAACAATAACAAAAATTGCACCACTAAATTTTCTTGGATATTTCATGGAAGTTGGAGGAATATGAATTAAATGTTTAAAGCCTTCATAGAAGCAATTTAAAAAATTAAAGCTTAAAAAGGGCTGAAAAACAAGTTTATGAATTATCACCTACATTAAATATTTAGTTTCATCACTTAAAACACTATGACATTCTTTTTGACTAATATGCAAAGGATTTTCAGAAGTCTTAGTATCTTTAAAAAGATCCTAAAAGCAAGCATTAAATATTTTATATGCCACTTGATTTATTTGTATTAAAGCTCTGATGAATATTTTTAATGTTTTATATGTTGCATGTATGTACAGAATGAATAAAGAAGAGGCTAATTGTTAATTTTCAAGAATCTTAATACAAATAAGCCTACATGCATTATGTGAAATTATAATATGCTTCAATGTTACGTATATATGTCCCTAGTTTTCAACTCAACTATATGGATAAAAAACAAAGCTCTGCATATCTTCAGGGGTATCATAGAATACATTTATAGGCTATGCAAGTACAAATATCCACACAGTTGAGACTGGAAGAACACCTTAGAGCAGGGGTCCCCAACCCCCATGGACAATACCAGTCAGTGGCCTCTTAGGAATCAGGCCACACAACAGGAGGTGAGCAGCGGAAAGAGAGCAAAGCTTCATCTGTATTTGCAGCCGCTCTCCAGCGCTAGCATCACGGCCTCAGCTCCACCTCAGAAGATCAGGCACTAGATTCTCATAGAGGCACTGGTTCCTGGTGCCAAAAAGGTCGGGGACCGTTGCCTTAAAGGATCTAGAAATTCTACAAATCCATTAACCAAGAGAGGTGATTTGCTGAAAACCCATTCTTATATATAAAACAAATACCACTTTGTAATTCTCTACAAAAAATTTGAACCTATATAAACAGGCATTTGTAAAGTCTAAAACAATACATGCCAAATTATTTATATTAATTATCTTAAAGGAATGGGATGAGGAGAGCTTAGCTTTAACTTTCTCTGTAGCACCTGCATTTTTATAACAATGAATTATGAGAAAAAATTTTTTTTAGAAAATCCTCATAGCAAGGTTTTCCTTTTTAGGACCATATTACTGTAATCTACCTTACATTAAAGTTTCTGCTGTAAACTCACTATTATTAAATAAAACAAACGTGGGAAGAAGATAAAAAAAGTCATATATAATATGCTTATATGTCAGGTGTTATGCTCTTACATTTTTCCTTTTGTGGCACCTAGACCAACGACCTATAACTATGTGAGAGGTACTACTATCCCCATTAAACAGATGAGAAAATAGAGGTCCAAGATTAAACCATTTGACCAAAATCACACAGCTATCAAATGGCAGAGCTTAGATATAAATTCCACTGTTTGACCTTTCATATTCTCTAAGAATCTTGTATTCCATCTCACATCCCTAGAAGGGATTACAAAGCAATGAACCATTTTGATATTTTCTTAAAAAACTTCACTGTGTAATATCCAAAGCATACTTTCCTCATAAAAATTTTGATTATAGTAAGTACTATCATAGTGACTTGACCAGACCTTTCTAACCTTAAGTCTATAATTTAACAAATCTCTAGAGTGGTGGTTATACATGATTTTGAAAGTGAAAGACAAAATTTTACAATGCTAACTGAAAAATAATTGAAAGATTTCATGTAAATTCTTCTCATAGATAAGGTGAAATTTCAAACTACCTTAGAAGTCTAATATCCATATGAAGATGGGAAAATGCATAGAAGATATTAAGATTCTATGTCTAAAGAGGTTTGGTCAGGAAAGAAAACTTGTTTTTATGTCTCCAATGTGCTTAATTATTACAGTTTTCCTTCCTTTGGCGAAATTCAAATTTGTAGGATTTCCATATAAACAGAGAAAAAAATATCAACCCACCAAAAATACCTATTTCTCAGTGATGGACCAATGTGGCAGTTTGGCGAATCTAACCTAAATTTTGAATACTGTATTTCTGAATTCGAACTTATTAGTCTGATGCAGAGTTACAGAATAACAGTAAACAACCAGGTTCATCATTAACTTGCTATAACAAATCATTTTAACTTTAACTCTTACTTTCCTCAACTGCAGAAAGAAATAAAAATTCTTGCCTACACTGATATTTTAAGAATTAAAATAAGTGATAGAAATGTAAGATCCAATTAAGCTGCAACTAATAAACTATTTTCATGTACTACTTATTTACTTTTATTAAGTAATTTTTAGTTATATGCTTTCAAACTTTTAAAAGACCATTGTTTATCCTATTAATAGTGATAGAGACAGTTTAAAGACCCACATAAAAAATTCAGAGCCTGGCTCTTTAAAAGATATTGAATTTAGGTAACTGTTACTTGAAATCTTTCCCAAACCCAAAATTTATTTACAATTTTCCTCAAACAGAATTGTATTTGTTCTACATATTTAAGTCATTAAAAATGTACATAATCCTCACCTGTATTACTTATCCCTTTAAATTACCTAAATTATCCTCATTGCAATGCAGTTTCTATTTATTTCTAATGCAATCTGATGATTTGATGGGCCTTCAAAACAATCTTTGCTAAAAGCAACATTATAAAGGAAAAAAAAAAACAACAACACTATGTCCAAGAAAGCTGGAATATGATTTCAAAGTTGAGTATTTGTAATAAAGGGGCAATATTTATAACAGTTTGCTTTAAATGGCTCTACTGCAAGACTATAGAACCTCAAAGTTTTTCCTATCGACATATGTACATTTACTAAAAATAAAAATACTATATTCAATTCTTGATTATTTATTTTACTAAACCATTACTGGCCATACTAAATCTATTAGTGTTATTATTCCTTAACAAAAATACAATATATATGGTTAGTATTCACATTCATAATCATCTAACTATATATACTATTTATTTGTCAAATTCTCATTAATTTTTATAAGCTTCAGAGAAGTTTAGTTACTAAGACAGATCCCACATAGATAATTCCAACAACAAAAAGATTTTTACAAGGGCTGAAAACAGGGATCTATAAAGTGATGGGTCTGACAACATTCTAAGCCTACTAGCAGGAGATTTATATAATAAAAGTAGCAGCCTTACACTATAAAATTACTAATCTTAGTAATACAGTATGTTAAACTTGCCATGTGAAATATATGCCAACCTAAACTGCCACATATGGCATATTTAGCTTATTATCACAGTTTGTGTTTTCATATCCAGAGTCATTTTAGTTTTTAAACAAGATGTTAAATACATCAGTATGGCTAAAAATGATAAAGCTTTGAGAGGAATATACCTTTCCTAAACAGAAGAGGTATACACATCAGAAGGATAAATTTAAAATATTACTGTAAAGAAAACATGGCTGGAAAATTTCAGTTGAGAACATATGTGTAAATAAAAAAAAAAAGCATCTTAAAGACAGAATTTGTAAAAGATGTAAATTTAAACAAATGTTATTTTGAAAAAAATTCACAAACCCAAAATTTCTTCAAATTGTTCTCAAAGAGAATTGTATTGGCTCTGCAAAAAAAAGTATATGCAGTTGTCTTACTTATATTATTTATCCCTTTAAGAACAAGTCATGATATCATGCCATGCATGAGGTGTGTATCAATGAAGGCAATGAGACTTTGCTTATGTTTCCCTTTCATATTGAATTAAATCTTGAATTATACAACTTTTATTATTGAATTATAAACACTTAAATAAAGATTACACAGTGAATATTTTTATTTCAAATCTCCATTTGGTACTTAATGTCACTTCGGCTATTCAATTTTTTAATGTTTCTCTATACAACTAGCTAATAATTTAATAAATCAGTAGAAAATGACAGATTTTTAATTTCGTTTTCTAAATGGGAAAACAGTGCCATATTTTTTAGTTTTTTAGTTCATCTGAATTTGATAATTTTAAGAACTGATTCTTATATGAAATATTTCTCAAAAATAGACAATCCTGCTGAATCTCAATAATCAACCAAAATACCAACCAAATAATTACATAAGAGAGAATCCACCAATGATAAATGTTTCAATTTTCACTTTCACTGACATAACCCATACCAATGCCTCTGTCATATACCAAAACTTTAGTGTTTGAAAGATATCAAATTCACACATAAAGAAATGCAGATCACTACTTTTGTGCAAATTACTAATTTTCATCAAACTGAAAATGAATATGTCTGTTCATACGCCAAGAGAGCTATAAGTTCTACATGTTTATATGAGAAATCAGAAAAATTTTATCAGATATATGATTCTAAATAGTTATGAATCAAAAACAAACTTTTAAAAGAAACCATCAAGTCACTAACTTTAATGGCACCTGCACAGACAACAGGATGTGTAAAAGTGAACAAATGTCAAAAACAGATTTCGATATCCAGAGCTTTCCTGAATACAGCGAAACATTTTTCATTGACATTTGTCCTTCCTGGGTCCCCACACTTTTTTCCTTCTACATTTGGCACATAATTTCTTAATAAGAGACAGCTCTCATATTTCTTAACATCTGTTTTCTATATTCCTAGTTGCCTCACCTTTCCCTTAGTCTTTTCCTCTCTAAACAAATTAATCTTCTCCTTAATTCTACTTATATTGCCTAAGCAGAAAGCCAGACTCCTCAATCTACTACTCAATTCTGATTTTAGATAACCAGAGAAATCCTTCTTCCAAAGTACCTGTCACTATTTATATTTACACAAATAGATATATGCATTTTAATTACAGTACAACTGTCATTTTATAGATACATGAATGTACTTTTTCTTTAAAATAATTCTTGCTAATGAATGAGACTAAAGAGATTTATTAAAGTTTAGATGGTTCACTGGTTTACTGTAGCAAAAAATGAAACAATGTACTCATTAATATAAGAAAAACACTAGTATTGCATGCATTTTTCTAAATTTTAATGGTTTAAAAAGTATTTAAAAGACTTAGAAGTAGTCCAAATTCAGTAACTTTCCTAAAATTTTAATTTCAAATAAAGTAACACATACTAACTCCTGGATATTTAAGTTAGTCACACTCTAAGCAAACACATTCTACTCTATTACATAGCTGGTATACTTTTTTCCTTAGTAAGTAAAAAAATTAACTAGTTAAGTTTCTAAAAGTTATAATGTATTTATAGATGTTAACACTGCACTATATGTAGGGAAGAAGATACTAAAAGATATTAAAATAATGTAACTTTAATGGTTAGTAATCTTTAATTTTCAAGGTATCTCAAGAAAAGTCATCAGACTGTTCCTTACTGCACAAATTGCCATGTGGCAGCAAGTGAACTATAATGCAATATAACTATAAAATCTTGCAATGGAGGCACTTTTAATTACTTTATAAACAAATAAATATTAATTAAGCTCATGTTGCTTAAATCAGAACATTTTTAAAGTGATTTTCACTTTGGAGATGGCATTGGACAACATGCTAAAAAGAAAGCAAAATTCCCCTATCACACTCCACTCTTCTTCCTTAATACCTGGACCATATTTCTCCTAACACTTCTATGGCCATTTCTTGTTTGTTTCAATTTTTGAACTCATTAGTTCAGTTATACGAAATACAGATTTTACACACACACACACATCATCAAAGTAAAGTAGAAATATAATGAAAAACTAAAGATGGATTGACTGCTACACTCATTGTACCGATTGATATTGCATGAGCCCTTCAGGAAGCAGCCAAATATTGGTCATTCATTCATTCGTACATACATACATTTATAATTCCAGTGTCACCTATGTTCAAAGCACTGAGCTGTAAGTTGAACATATAGCAGTAGGCAGGAAGGATGACATAAATTCCTTCAGTGCAATGGAATCTAATTATTCAATTGATGTAAGTACAGACTATTTCACTTTAAGTACTTTTATAATTATGTTAGAAGGTAATCCTAAAGCCTATAATGCAATGCAAATAACATCAAAATTAAAATTAACTAATAAATGGACCAATTTAATGAAATAGATAAAAAAAGAAATTAGTGATGTATTTAAATTAATATTTATAATATATCTTCATTTTTAGATTGCCTTACAATAAGCCTCGTGCTTATTTTTTAATCATAATATTTTGTTCTTTTAAAACTGTTACAAATACCCAGCCAAATATGCAATACTTAAGGAAATTTTTTAAAAAGTCATAAAAATTCTTAAAAACAAAATTTGACATAGAAAGTCTATACATTTCTTTTTTAAATCAAGGTCAATACTTAACCAAACATAAAGAAGTGTAAAAGTTGAGCTAAGGAACAATGGAAGCAAAAACCAAAGAAACCAAAAACTTTGCAAATGAAGAAAAGTTATAAAACTGCAGAAATCAAATTCACTGTGAAAATTATTGCCATTTTTATTTCCAAATGGTATAATTATTTAAAAAAAAAGAGAAGAAAAAAAACCCCAGAAAATGACGAGGCTATATTCCAGGCAATATATTTTATATATATATATGTGTATGTATATATATATATACACACACACACATATATATATGTAATTTATATATATATATAATTTTTATATATACAATATAATTTATTATATATACATACACACATGTGTGTGCGTGTGTGTGTGTATTTTTAAATGTGTGATAAAGAGTACCTGTCTTTGGCCCTTCGGTGTAGCAAATCAACAACAAAATTACTGTAAAATAACTACTATGCTTTCAACTTAGTTTTAGAACAGGGTGGGCATATTCATTTTAAAACTACGAGAGAAGTTAAGATGTATTTCCTCAGAGTCATATTCAAAAAAAGATGGAGGGAAAAAAAGTGTATAGCAAAACAGAAGATAATTCAGAAAACATTTAAAAATTACAGGACAATTACTAGCATGCAATACTTAATTAATCTCTTCCTATCTTGGTTTTCTCAACTGTTAAATAAAGATTCTAAGAGATCATATCTAAACCCCATTCCCTTCATCTAGTTCCACAATTCTGTGATTTTTCAATCCCTTTAAATGGAAAGCCTCATCACTACTCCTAAGTGTCCTCATTAAGTCTTTGACAGAGAAGCCACATAACAGAAAAATTTAAAACAAACTCGAGGGGACAATAACAATAAAACCACAACTTTTTAGGGTAAAGCAAAACATGACCATATTCCTTTACAAAGAAAATGTGTTTTGTAATAATTCTGTCATGATGACCAAAGAGCTGTCTACACTTGGGCTCACAGAAAGCATCTGATCGGTACACATAATAATTAACAAGAGAAAAGATTCCAAACAGATTTCACACTAAAGAATAAAATTACATTTTTTTCTTAATACTTTTATGATTTTTTAAAAAGACATAAATTAGTTTTAGAAAAATTAAAACATGATGGTTACACAAAGAAAAAGTTTGTGAATGAAGTCTCCAATTAAAAGCTTACTTGCTTCCAATACTAACTCCTTCAAAAACAAGTCTTTCAAGAATGAATATAACCAAAATTGAAATGTTACAGTTCTTCTAAAATATTTAGTAACATAAAACAAAAACACATATCACAATTCCCTACTATTCTGTATCAATGAAATGTACTACCATCTCATTCCTTCTATTCTACTCTTCCCCCAAATTACTAGATCTTAAAATAGAGTCACTGACCAAGCCAATTCCTAGAGCAGCAAACTATAAACAATTTAAGTGAAGACAACTTTCTTCTTTAGGATAAGAATAATTTTTAAAAATTGAATTGACTGGGAGTCGGCATTATTATATTCCAAAAAAAAGGCAGGATTTGAAGTCTTATTTAATTAGTAAGTTCACTCTGGAAAAATCTGTCCTTCAAAAGAATTATGGGGCTGTCATATATAACTGTTCTTAAAAATCTTTAAAAGAAAGAAAAGTTATTCCTTAAAACTTCAAAAAGTATGCTCAGTTTCATAAGGAAACTAAGAAAACTGTAGTCTAAACTTTAAAGATTACTGAGTTCAGAATAAAATTCATTGGAAATTAAAAATATACTGAACATCAGTAAGACACAAAACTGGTCTTCTAGTAAGAAAAAATATTAATTTTATATATCGATTATTAAATAAAATAAGTTTGAGAATGGTAAAAAAATATTTTATTTTCCACACCAAATAATCTTACCTGAATCATTTTGCTGTTAAAAAACTCTAGATACTGATTTCATTTTTCATCTGGTCCTGTCAACGATGCTATGACAGGCCCTGCAGGAAGCAGCAAAAGATCAATGATGGAGTGCAGATATGTGTTTTCATGATTAAGTTTTGTTATGGAAAAGGACATTCCTATAGTGGTTTGAAACTTAGCAAATATTGAAAGTATCTCAAAAAGTTTGTCAGTGTACATAATATTCTTTTTCTATTTTGTAGTCTTAAAATGTTCATCTTTAATCTTTTTTATCAAACATTTTAAAAAGATGAAGTATACATGTGAAATTTTAAAGAATCATGTTTATAATGACGAGAATTGATAAGAAAACAATAGCCCACGATTTCTTTAAAACTGTGGAAATCATTCTCTTGCTGTCTAGAGATGGTTATTTCAACTTTATTGCCCATAATTACCAATAAATTGCCAACTGCTCACAATTTAATTAAAATAAAATTTAAAAGACCTTTCTTACAAACATTAACTTCAGAATCAAAGTTATTGACAATACTGGTAAAAATTCCTCAAGAAAGGTATACAGATAGATCACAAAAAAAAAAATCTGTGCAAATAATTACTCTTAGGTAATTGACAAGTTATATTCATTGGATACCCAAAATTCAAACTGGTAAAACTAATAGTAAGTCAAAACTATAAAACTACTTCACAAAGACTCCAAATGATATTTTTAAATTCTGAATTATTTTTTAAACATATAGCACATTGTAAGATTTAATTTAAAGACATTTTTGCCCTAGGAATCATTTTCCATTTAAGGGCCAATTAATAAACAGGACAGTAATGAGACACCTACATTAATTGGGAATACTATTAGAATACACAAGAAACTTCTATATATTTCATGGAAGCATACTGTAAATCAGTATTTCAAACAGATTAAGAAATTTAAAATAATAAAAATAAATGACAAAGGTTGAGTTTTTATTTAATTAATCAATTTTTCATTTACTTGAAATATAGTGTGGTAAAGAACCATCTCAACAGCACTCCTATATTAAGTTGAAACATCCGAAAAATATTTTTAACATGCTATACCTGTTTTGTTTGTTGGAACACTTCAAAACACTCAGCAAAGTTTGCCTCCCAAAGCCCTAATATGCTAAAAAGATACAACACAATTTTATGTGGGTTATTTCTCCAATAAAAATAATGAATATTAATCTAAAATAATTTTAAAAAACTACAACGTACTTCCACTTATTTCTGCTCATTCATGACTTGAAAATATACTTGTAAAACAGGGAAATTGCAATACTTCTGACTTAACATTATATTATTTTTGTTTCTACACCAAAAGCCCCCATCTCCTTTTTTATGTGGATTCTATCAGATTTATAGAAATTATTTGTTTCAAATATTTCCATTTTAAAAAATGGAAAAGCTGATGCCCTATCTTTAAAGAATAGGATGAAAAAAATGGAAATTTCACCAACCAGAGCATCACAAAGTATTGAAAAGTACTGCTTCATTTCTTGCATGTTGCATTTTATACCATGACACTTCAGTCTCTGAGGGTCAGGTTAATTAAGCTCCATAGCAGCTGCAGTGCAATGTGAGACACACACTGCTGCGGTTCCCACCAGTCCAGTCCAATTACCTGTAGTATTCCAGCACTGGACAAGTGACAACCAACCTCTTCTCTCTAATCACTTGCTCCCACTGGTCTACTGATAAATGTTAGAACAAACTAACCTCTTTTTGGAAAAGACTGCAAAGCTGAATGCACCTGCTGCAGGCTGCAATGATGAGTCCCAGAGAGATGTTTGTCAGTCAGATCTCTGCAGATGTTGTTTAACTTTATGCTAGAGCTGTATCCAAAGATGGAAATGAGATGGCAATCAAGCACAAATCTCCCACCCTCATCCCCCCCATATTTATTTTGAAAAGCTGCACTTGCTCATAAAAGTTGTGCTTTAAAACACAGCTCTACTAAACTGGAAACTAAAACAATTCCATGGTAAAAAAAAAAATGTTTATTAGGTGCTGATTTTTAGTTAACAAGTGGCATTTTGTGTTCAATAAATAACTGTGTCATTTAAGAGCTTAATAAATTAATTCCTTTAAGCAGAGCAAAACAAAATTAAACAAAAGAACTATAAAATAGGCAAGTTTTTGATTGGTGGTTTGTTGCTCAGGTTTTTAGTGACACTACATACTCCTCATAGTTCCCAAGACACAGATTGTCATTATTCCTCTTTGTATATTATACGAAACATCTTCAATGTATAAATATTGAACTATTTCACCAATCGTGTTCAGTATTTTTAAACTATTCCTGAAATCCTTTGCAGGTGATGTTTGCAAGACAAATGTTGTGAGATGTACTGTATTTTTTTTATGATGTCACCAACTTTAGCTATTTTCTCCATATCTAGAAAGATTCAAATGCCAAATTTCAAAGAACAATGCGCTATATAATTCATGAAAACACTGACACTGTAAATTGATGATGTTCCATAACTTACTAAATCGATGACAGAATATCTAACATCTGAATGAAATAAAATGAATAACTAGGATTTTTAATGGTAATTCAATCTTTCTAAAAATCTCATGTGCTTATATAAGTATGAAAATGCTGTCTTTTGGAAAGTAAAATTTTAATATGGATTGTGCTATGCCAGTAACATTTCTTCATATGTTGAGATTTCCTATTGCTTAAAATGAGAAATAAAGTATTAAAAATATAGCAAATTTTCAGAGAGGCATTAATCCCTAAATGAAAGGTTACGGTTCTTCCTTCAACTGAGAATATAGAGAGATAAAATATAAAGTAACCCACGGCAATAGGTAGTATGACAAATATAAATAGTACAACTTTAAGATTTAAAGGAAAACACGTTATTTGTCAGCACTTCTATCAAACTGAAATCAAAGGTATAGCACAATGTAATAACTATCCTATTAAACTGAACACTACTGAAAATTATACTACTCGATTTTCCACTTGTTACAATTTTATTTATCTACTAATTTTGCTTTAAAATATATACCAATAAATTTCTAAGATGCTTTGAACCTAAGATTAAAGAGTATATACTACAACTTTTAGAAGCTATAACAAAAGTATTCACATGTACTTCCAACATAATACTCTTCCTTTGAAAATGTAAACAAAAGAAGTGATTTATTTTAAACTTCACTAACACCTCTGATTTCCAAATAAATGATCATTCTTATACAATCCCAATCCTAAAGGTTAAATTGGACACTGAATTTTCTCCTTGTCAAAATTAAGGCAGTGTGGGGTATCGCCTCCTCTAAAAGAAAAATTCACTTACATTCTGCTTTTCTATGATTTTTTAAAAGTTAATGTATAAATGGTTTGTGATTTTTTTTTTAAGAAAGCGTCACCTAAGTTGGACAGTGAGAAAATTAATATATAATAAATCTAGGAATAATAAGTTCAAATTTTAACTTAAGGACCATGAAATAAAATAATTTATATTAGATATAATCTAATATTATAACCAGAAATATGAAAATTGTAAAATATACAAAAATATATGCAAAGATTATAGTATAAGATTCCTGTTTGTTTGACAGAATATCTCCAGTGTCATATAATGGAATTTAAAAAATCGATATACTATGAAGTGTTCTAAAATCTAAGTCATACACGAAAATATTTTATACATCCTTTACTATTCTTAACCAATAAGTTTTTCTAATTACCTACCTGAACCATTCATTAAATAATTTACAGATAAAATCTATTTATTAAAACACTAAACACATCTTCAGATGCCAACTAAAAGAGAAAAAGAACACTACTGCCACTCTGAAAATGAAAATAGTAATATATTCTCCAAAATGAGAAAGCTGGTTTTTACTACAAGGCAACAACTTTAGGAAACCTAATTTAAAAAAGGATATGTAAATATATCAAATTAGGTTGCTTTAATCAAGTAAGAAATAAAGATATATCCATAAACCACCAGTAATAAGTTAATATTCTATAAGATTTAGATTTTTAAAAATAGATAAATTACACAGCACAGCTAAAAGTAAATCTATTTGTAGGTAGTTTTTTTCTGATTACAGTAACTGAAAAATGCACTTTACAATCCTCATCATACAATTCCCAAATTAGTTAAATTAATATATGATATACTGAAATACACATGCAATATACAGTTGTATAAATTCTGAATCCATACCAATTAATGTTCAAAAAGTGTTTTCGTCTCAACCATAAATATAAAAAATTACTCAGAAAGGCAAGGTTGTTTAAGACATTTTAAAGATATAACCTAAGCCCCCTCCCAAAAAAGGAAAAACAAATATGATAAATATGAGATTATACTGGCCACACTAAAAACAATGCACATTATCATTTGCATTGAAATTTATAAAAATATTCCCCAAATGGTTTAAAAAGTGTCTGCATTCTGCATATACATACATATACACACACATGTATATATGTATGTGCATATTTCCTGAAGAAAGTCTTTCCTCAAATACACCAGTATTTTAACTAAACCTTCTGAACATATTTACATTGCTTCAAAAACTTAGGTAATTTGAGAAAATCAGGTTACAACTAAAGTACACTTTTCCCCAAATACACTGTCTTACCAAATGAGAAACAGAAAAATGCTTTATGAAATAAACATCAGGCATATTCATTCTAAAAGAATAGAGAGTCATAAATAAATATATGAAATACACAAAAATGGGCTACCAAATTATTGAATAATCCTATAAGAAAGTCTTCATCTGAGATAAGCAAGATAAGTATCTCTAAGTAAGAAGTGGAAAGATGCTGAGAGGCTGTTATGCTGAATACCAGGACCTTAGACAATTCCACAGGCTTGTGGTCAAGTGTGAACAGAAAGACTATTACCATTAAAGTCTATGAGAAGAGGAGAGATGTATCTGTCCGAACAGGTAATAACATAGTTAAAACTGTATTTAAATACAAAGTGTTCAGAATTAGTAAAGCTTCTTATAAATTACAAGGCTTTATTTTATCCTTAAAATAGATTCCATAGTGTGCAATTGGTTTCCACCTGTTACAGACAGAGTATAAGCCTTCTTTTATCCAGACATTTCAACTCATTTGATCAGGTTACGTCACGACACACAAAAAATTTTATTCAACGCATTCCAGTTTTCCATTTTTTCAATGGATATTCTTGCTCTATATGAATAACATAACTCAGAACTATAAATAAAATAACCGATTTCAATGTAATAAGAAAAAAATGCACAACTAAGTGGACTAAAAACAAAAGATCTAATTCTCAGTGTACCCTTTCCAACCCACTGAAAATAAACTATATTCAAATGAAAAGACATTTAATTTACTATTTGGAATATCCTTGATAAACAGCAATTTTCTGAAACATCCCTGAACATCTGATACCACCTCATGTATAATGCAAAAAAGCTATTTCGTTTTCGTCTACTGACAGTGAATTTAATTTACCATTGCAGTCTTTTCCTCGAACTATCACATTATTAATACTGCAATCAAGCTCTTTTGAGGGCTTTTATTTGTACTAAGGGTTTTCACAATTCCACATTTTTTTCAGCATACCTTTTAAAAATATGAATGTGAATATGTTAGCAAACTTTCTTAATGCATAAGGAAAGTTTCAGAGACAAGGAAAGCCATCTACAAAACTACACTCACATGAAACAAACTTTCAAGGGATGGTCATATCTAATTGACTACATTTTAGTTTAATAAATTTAATGTTTACCAAATATACTACAGTTAATTTATATAACTAAGTGATAGTTTCAATAATTCTAAAACCTTCTTAACTAGCCTAATGGTCCATTTTCTACCACCAAATGACTGGCTATGAAAAAGAAATCCTCCAAATGTTCTGCTTACATTCACACCAGATGTCTTTGCTGTATTAAAGAACTCTTACTGAATTAGATCATTGAAAGCAAATCAGCTTTTCTTTTTCTACCAGTAAAAAAAAATAAGCAGTATTGGTTCCCTCAGCATTAAATAAATATTTACAGCCACAAAGATAAAAGAACCAAAAAAAAAAAAAAAAAAAAAAAAAAAAAGGCAGAAAGGCAGAAGCTATATCTAGGTAAAAGCAAATCAGTTAATGTTTTATCTAGTAGATACACTATTCAATTATGGAAATTTTCCAATTAAACTTAAAATTCATGTTTTGAGTAGAAAATGATAAAAAAAAAAAAAAAGGAAAAAGACAAACATGCTGAACGGTATAACACTTGAAATCAAAAAAGCACACTGAAAAGTAGAAAAAAAATTATACCACCTAGGAAACTTGTCATATTCTAATGGATTACAGTACCACACAAATTGTTAACACATTTTCATCAAATACACCGCTTAAGTAGCACAAATTTTGAAGCATTATTTTACTTCTTACATAGTAATAGTTTTTCTTATTATAATTACATTAAAAATGAAATATTTTCAAAATCCAAGAGGCAGCACTTGTCCTCTTTACTTGACTCCAGGGCCAGCAAACAAAGCAATGAAGCAGAAAGAGGTACATAATGGATTTAGAAGTAAATGGTCCATTCTTTAAGAAGGCTTCCTACTCCCTCTTCTGAATTCACTCTAAACTAATTGTCATTATAATGACGTCTGAAAACTTCAGAAGAACGCTATTTCCTGATGCCAGCTGTCAAGGCTTCTATCTTTAAAATTTTAGAGCTGTTTCCCAATCAGAAAAAAAGTATTTGGAAATACCCATAAGATTCATCTCGCAATTGGCCTAAATCACAGACAGAGTAGTACATGAATTTAAAAAAACAAAAACAAACAAAAAAACATAGTCAACAATGGAAATAGTCTTAAAAATTATCCACAAATATCCTAATACAGCAAATACATAAATAAAAGTCTACACTATTACGAATTTCTTTCAATACAGCACACGACACACACAGAGCTTCTCTTTCTTTCCTTGGGGATTTATCAATTAACCTCTTTACCAGTGCACCTACCTGGGTAAAAATCTTTGGACTTAGACAGCTTGATGGTGGCTCCAGTTTCTTTTTGCAACTGAACAATTGTCTGTCCTCCCTTCCCAATTATAGATCCAGCAGCATAACTAGGTATGAGAACCTTTAGAAAATACTGGCCGTCTTCTGAAAAATGTAAAGAAATATACTTCGTTAACATGATAATTTTTAACTCTATATCCCCTCTCCACCCTCAAGAGAGAAAAACAACAATTAAAACATTGGACATATAGCTGCAGGAAATAAGGAGTTAAATATGTTTTTAAAGAACAAAAATAAGCTAATGACACTGAAAACTAAATATGTACAAAATATTTCCCATTCTGTAGGATTTATACTTTCAAAACTTGGAATTAAAATCTAAACATGTTCAATTATTTGCAGCTCTGTAAAAACTGATGACTAAATTCCAGTTGTTATTCCAAACATGGAAGTCTTCCAACTCTATCTGTGGTTACTATGGTAAAAAGAAATAAACTGACCCTTTTAAAAAACTTCAGATATTTATAAAATGACAAACTTTCACTTAGCATATTGTGAAATAAATAAAAGGACTGTGAATAGTGATGAGCTATATTTATTTGACATTAGCAAACACATAAAGACTACAATTAACCATTGCCTATATCCTACTTAAAGTATGCAAAACAACCATTCTGCTACCAAATAATCCACCCAAACTGCAGGGTGTAATCCAAGCCTTCAATAACTGCCAAGAATTAATTCAGTGTTTTGGACTGTCAAATCTAACTAATACTGGTGTATTTTCTTAGCACTTCTTAGTCTACCATGATCTCGTTTAAGCTCATTAATTAAAGGACCTTAAGAATTTCGCCAATACTAAAAAGCTTAGGAGTCATTTATATCAAATACACTTAAAAGTGACCAAACAGATAATGTTCCTTCTCCAAAATAACTACGATATTTAAAACGGAGACGGGGTGGATGAAACAAGAAAGAGTGAAATGAAATGTTTTAGAAAATAAAGCCAACTCCATAAACTTTAATTTCCGTGAAACTGATCATGTCTTAAATAGGAAACACCCCGGTAAATCCAGCTTCCTTATGTGAATGAATGTTCCAAATTTTGCGGGTGTGCCATTAGCAAGACCCCCATCCGTCTCTAATGTACATGCTGTAGATAAATTCACCTCTGCCTCGATGCATTGGGTGCATTGTTAAGATGACTCCAGTGCAAATGAAGAAGCGATACCGGTCCCGTTATAACTCATCTTCCCAGGAAGCGCAGGATGTTAACAAGTCACAGTACCAGACACCCCCACCCTCCTATGCACACCCCTGAAGACAAATCAATGAGATATTTGCACCGACAATATAAGTGCAGTAAGAGCATGCACTCATCAAGATTTTGCATACTACTTGTGGCCCAAAGCAAGGGGATGGAGAGCGAAAAACTCTCAGGTGCCCCAATCATTTGCTATCCGCTACCCAAGTGCCATTTATTTATTTATTTTATCAGACTGTTAAATGCAGCGCGCATCTTCGGGCGGCCATCACCTCACTCGGGGGTCATCTTCCTCCTCCTTTACGGACCCTTTTGCCCAGGTATAGGATATTTAAATGGTCAGCCTTTCGACCGATTAAATGGAAAGATAGGTCTATTTCGAAAAACCGGTCGCCATTTTGATGAATGATAAACACAGAAATGGAAATGTGTCCCGGACGGCGAGGTGCGGGGCAGGTGCAGGGGAGGGGGCGCGGGGCAGGGGCGCGGGAGCCGCCGGGTTCGGGCTGGAGGTGTCCGGGCCGCGAGAAGGAGGGAGGGAGAGCGGCGGGAGGGAGGGAGGCAGGGGCGGGCAGCGGGGGATGGGGCCAGCGGGGAGGTGGAAGCGATACCCACCGCCCGTATTGGTCCTCTTGGTGCTGCCGGCTTCAGGGGGGGCTTCCAGCGGCCTTTTCCGCGAGTCCGGCGGGTCCAGGTCTATGGGAACCCCAGTGTGGGTCCCGTTCTGCTGGATGGGAGCTGCCGCCATCATGTTTGCAGTTCCTGCCGGTGCTACGGGAGAAGGTTCTCCCTTTTGTTTTGGCTTTTTTTTTTTTTTTTTTTTTTTTGCGTTTGGGGTTTCAAGGGTTCTTATTTTTGTTTTTTTTTGTTGTTGTTGTTGTTTTGTTTTTTAATCGGATCAATAGAAATCTCTTTAAGAAAAAAAAGCAATGTTGCTGGTCTGTTCTCACTTGGGAGGGGGCAGGGCTGAAGAGCAGCTGCAGTGCAGTGTCAGAAAGGAGACAGGGGAATGGAGGGGGTGTGAGAGACGGAGGGTGAAAGAAGGAGAAGAAAGGAGAGAGGGGGAGAGAGTGGAGAAGGGAGAGGGGCGAGTGAATGAGCGGGAGGAGGGGAGCGGGGAGGACGGGCAGAGGGAGTGGGAGAGCGCGAGGGCTGGCGGGGCGCGGGGAGAAGCCGAGGAGGAGGGGAGAGTGAGGGAAAGAGTGAATGAGCAGGAGGAGGGGAAGGAGGTGGATGCGGAGAGAGGAGCGAGCGGCGGAGGAGG
>CM053509.1:65744754-65829121 GCA_028627145.1 Eidolon dupreanum
GGTGAAAGGTCGCTGGTCCCCGGCAACGCGGCTCAGGCAAACGTAAGCGGCTTGTCGCAGAAACCAAGGGGTCCAAGAAACCCGCTAGGCTGGAAGGCGGGAAGCAGAGATTACTGACAGCAGTGCCAGCCAATAAAATGGAAATGTGAGAAAGCTCTTTAGGCCCCTTCCCAATCAGGAAATTTGGGTACGAGAGGGAGTGAAGGGGCGGGGTGAGTTCTTGGTCCAGCCGGGACTGGAGCGGCGACAGTTTTAGCTAATCTGAGTAAGGCATCCGAGTGACCGTTGGCAACGGTGGGGACAGCGTCGAGGCTGAGGGAAGAATCTTAACTGTATGCTTTCAGGATTTAGCTAGGTGCATCAGTTTTTAAGAGTTGGGTAAATGACATTAGTTAACATCGCACTCATCGTAGGTTTTTTACGGGTGCTTCATCAAAAGAGTATTACTCTCGCTGTGTAACATCGTTAAGGAACTTATGGTGTCACTTGCCGCCTTAAATCCTTTCGGGAACAAGCCAGGTTATAAATAAGTAAAGCTAGGTATGATTCTCCCCTTCAGAACGCGTTGATACGCAGATAAAAGACAGGCAACAGCTGAGTGTGTACAGAAAATTAAATATTGATCGAAGTATGCATATAGGAATAAAATTCACTGTAATATGCACAGCTAGCTTATGATTATACAGATCTTGGGTATATAACGAACTCAGACCTCAACCCTACAACACTACAGAAAAAAAAAAAAAAAAAAACCTAAGGTAGCTGGAATAGACTCAGAGTCTGAAAAGATTCAGTTTACAGATGAGTAAATAAATGACTTAAGTATTTTGCTCAAGGTCATCCATCAGGTCAGTAGTTTAATTAAATCAGTGTGCTAGGAAGCAGGGATAGTGGAAAAGCATAATCTTTGGAGTCCAAAATCTTGGTTTCAAGTCCTTGCTGGCATGTTCTAAAAAAAAGTATGTCTTGGGCCGTTAACATGTTGCTATTTAAATGCTTACCATGTGCCAGGCGATCCACTTCACATGTGATGCTCTTTACATGCAATATATCATGTAGTTATTACTGTCCCTGTTTTATGAGACGTTTTAGGTTTAGGGATGTTAATAATTTACCTAAAGCCACACAGGTATAAACATTGCAGTAATAATTCAAACTCAGTTCCTAATTCCAAAGTCTGTCCTCTTGAATATTGCAGAGCACTAGAGCTTAAGGTTCCCTCCTACTCAACAGGGACTGCAACTCTAACTCCCACAATTCTGAGTCAAATGAGATAATGTACATGGCAGTGTATAATAAGATGTAAAAAGGTATAAACATATTCACTAGATTTCTAGAACAAAGATGCTCCTTCTCTGTATTTTCCACTACAGCACTTCAACCTGAAAAATGGCTTTAGTATTAAACCAGCATAAGAAAGGACTTTGCTGTAATTCTAAGGTACTCTAACCAAGAATACCCTCATATCTGAGGCAAAAACCCAAAATTTAATTCCTGATAGAGAAGGGAATGGAAAAGAATGCTAACCCTACTCCTAGCATCCTTTATTGGAAGGAGCATCTATGAGGCTTTGGGATTTCCGGTGCTTTTTGAGTAATGAAAGATAGATGACAGTCTGCTGAACGAGGAAGAGAATAATGTTTAGTTTGGGAGTAAAAGTTCATCTGGTGTATGAAAAACATGTTTGCCTCAAGTCAGGGAAGAAGATATACTGAGAGCTGAAAAGAAAGGGAAAAGTAAGTTAGTGTATATTGGGAAAGGTCTGTAAACCAAAGTCCAGAATTTTGATCTGCCATATGATGTAATAGGAAACCACGATATAGCTTTCATGACCAAAATAATGAGGATTTATATCCAGAACTGGATAAGAAAAGGGAGCTGTGATGAGAAAAAAAAAAAAGATTTGGAATAAATATGTGGTAGTCAAAATAGAAAAAGGCTGATGCCAGACATTGTGCAATCAAAGTGTTCTGTGAAGTGTGCAAAAATATGTAAGGATGTTTTTAAATGAAAAATTAGAACAGGGCCGGGACATGGTACTAGATTATTTTGAAATAGTAAAAGATGGAGGAGAAAGATAATTCAAAGACAAAGATAGTTCAAAGCTATTAAAGCTTGGGCAAAATATTCAGTAGAACATAGTTTTGAAATGGAGAAAGACTAACAAACTTGGAAAATCTGTTAAATTACTAAAAATAAAGTATTTTTTAAGTTGTTCAGAAAATATTTGTCATTGCCATGTTTAAATTAAATTGAAAATGAGCCTTCTAAGTTAAATTGCCTTATAGATATGGACATAAGCTTCCTGACAATCATGGTAATTTATTTTTATGGTATTTATTTGACGCTTCTCTTATTTCCTTCTTCAGACTTAATATTTAAATACTACCCACCACTCCATGGGGCCCAGAAGCCGACAATATGATTTTTAATGTGGATAGTGTACTTAATAGTAACCTAGCTGTGATATGCCAGGAATTACAGAGACTATCCTAGTTTCTGGTCAGACATCTAAGAATCAGTCACCTATAATCAGTCAGCTGATTTGGTCAATGGAGGTTATTAGAGAGTACATTCTAATTGAGGCTCCATTCTGTAATATATTTTATTGTTTTTTATAAAATTATATTTCTCCATTTCACACTGCATATATCTCTACCATTCTGGTTAAATAAACATTTTATCTGTTGTATTCTGCATTTTGTAACCAGCTAATAAAACTGAATAAATAAAAAAAGCATCTCCCAGTTTATTAATATTTAGTATGCTGTACTTCTTATGCTACAAATAAGCTGTTTGAATTAACTTTTCGAAAAGTATAATAGAAGCATTTGACCTTTTAATTCTCAGAAAAGAAATATTTTATTTTTTAATTAAGCAAGCAATCGGTACTGCAAATTTAATATTTTCTAACACCTTAAGACACAAGAGAGCTTATGTGCTTGCCTTGCTAATTAATTGATGAGTTATGAGCACAAGCAACTATGATAGAAAATGATTTAATATGAAGAATAAAATCCCCAGTCTTTTTTTGGCTTTCAGCAGGGGTTCTTTTCCTTCCTAAGGTTTGGTCTGAGTAACATGGACATAAGCTATTCCATTTTCAGTAATAATTATTGGCTTTCTGGAGAAAGCACAGATAGTTGATATCCACAAATATTCCTAAACCTATTTCTTTGTGTCCATGCTTTTGCCTTTCCTACAATCAGTCCTGTAACTAAAGAACATAAATACTCCCTCTACTTGAGTGTCTCTTCAACCTATGCTTTGAGAAAATATTTTCTGAGTTTGTGTTCTACCAGAATCAGATCCTGAGTTTAGGATTCAAGTGTCAATAGTTTATTTTGGAAGTGATTTTAGGAAACACAGTAGGGACCTGGGGAAGCGAAACAGGGAATGAAAAGAAGGCAATGAAGGGTGAATTACCAAGCAAGTTATCACTGTGAACAAACAGCTGAATCTCACTGGGATTCCTGGAAAACTGTTTAAAACAGTAGCCTCAGAATAAAGTGTGAAAAAAACTGAGGTATGTATACGCCAACTACTCCCTGCAGTCATTGGTGGAGATCTATTCCTAGGGTGCATTAATTCAATACATGCTAGCTAGTCTTACAACTGCCAGCGCTGCATTGTTTTGTGAGGACTTTCTCTGGAGGCTGGAGTCTGTTCTGCCCTTACACAGGCTAGAAATGCTGGGGAACTAAATGCTGTGGAATATCCCTCACCATCATGGAATATCAGGCATGTATGCTCTGAAATGGAAGGGCAGGGAAATAGGGGTGAGGCACTAACAGTTTGCTACGAGTATCATCAAAAATTTAAGTAAAAGAAAAATAAGCCTGTTTCTTCAAGGAATTGGAAAGATCAAATAAATATGAAAGTATTTGGAAAGCTTTAAGTACAAAAACACAAACTCACAGTTTTGTAATTTTCACAACACAAATATTATAACCAAGCATTGATTGTAAAAAGCATGTATTATTATTTCCATGTTTTTAAAAACACATTTTCATTTTTTTAAGATACAAGACATGAAGAATCAATGTACGTGTTCAGATTGTATTTTCATTCAATGTAGCACAAAGAAAATAGGAGCAAATATATACCAAAATAGTGTATCACCTAATCACACATCTCAGGTCTTATATAACAAGTTCTATAAATAAACGAAGATTATACTTATTAGAAAATTGATTTTTTGAAATTTATCTTCTCAAAAATTAATATAGCTTTTATGTTCATGCATTTAATAATATGAATTCACTGTCAGTGAATATTTTGATGAAAGTCTGAAAATTCACACTAGTTTATATAGGGACATAAACGTGTCACTAGCATTATTTCAAAAAGTCCTCAAACCTTAATATTCCAGTTGCAAATATGCTATCCTAATAGTTAAAGAAATATGTTAATATTAAGAAGAATCCTAAATTCTTTGGCACTGAGTATATTTCCTTGCTTTTAATAGGTCATTAATTTGTTTTAGCATTTCTCTAAACATCATGAAATGTACCTTTCGGCACTTACCCTAAAGACAATAAATCTGAACTAACACTCCGTGGTGCAATAGTGATAATTTATATATGGCTGCATAAAGGGTTACCATTAGGGGAAGCTTGGAGGAAGGTATAGGGGAACTTCTATCTTTGCTACTCTTTTTTAAGTCTAAACTTATTTCAAAATAAAAAGTTTAAAAAAATGACTTTGAACTGATGATCCGGTTCTGGCTTTTCTATTACTAAATTTGTGACCTAGAGTAACTCACTTACCTGATGAGTTTCTTTTCATCTATAAAATGAGAGAGTTGGTAGATGCTCTGTACGTCTCTAAAAACAACTTTTCTATATTAGTATGTTTATTACCATTTAGAAAATCTTGCAAAGAAAATTGTCAAAATCAAAGTACATATTGTGTGCCTTAACATGTGTTTTTAAATCAGTTAATAATACACATTTTAAAGATGTGCTTTAGTCACAATGGAAAATAATATACCAAAGAAAACAATTTTGATATTGTAAAGAATATATTTACTATGTTTATTCCCTTTTTGCATTTTAAAAACAATAATTCATTAAAATCTATAGTTGGAAATATTTTGGAGGACTATAATTCAAAATGTGACATTTTCATCTTTTAAACCATTGGGATATGAAAAATTGCTGGGGTAAAAATAGTAAATAATAAAGATGTTAAAGACAGAACAAAAAAAATAAAAATAATAAAAAAACTACAAAAGTAAACTAACGAAGCAATAATTAATTAGTATTTATGTTATATCAATTAAGTTTAAATTACTGCTGTACCCATAAAATAGCTTCAGCTACACATACTTTATTCTGATAATGCCTTGAGTGACCCTGAGTCTCCATTTGCCCAAGATGGGCCTGGAGGCTTATGCCGATGTCCCAGAGCAATTATCAATACTCTCAAAATTGTTCCAATTTGGAAAATAAATTATATGGTCACCCTACCAATACTTAAGAACTTTGACTTTTTGTTTTAGCCTGAAAATTAAAAACCATACAACTTTTTTTATTCAAATTCCTTTGGCAATTTCCACATGTATAATAGTAGAAATGTTTATTATAGTTCACTCTTATATTACATTGTGGTATAATAAATTAGTGCATCCCTACACCCTCTACTCTCCAGGATGTTTTATTCCCTACCTATACTTTTCTTAGCTAGAGCTGAGATCAAAGATACAAAGTAGTAGACTAGATTTAAAAAATGTATCTTTTCATATTTTTAATGTGGGAATGATAATTTTGACAGGATGGTGCTTCATTAGGAAGTAGTGTATGTAGCAAGAAGTGAATTGAAGAAATTATGAGACATTATAATGAAATACAATTTCAAATGATAAACTATTGGACCCACAGATAGGATCAGGGAATTGCTTATATTATGAGTTACTAGAATTTACTATGTGTTTACTTCTGACTGTTCAAATAAGTCATAGTACTTCTTGACTTCAGACAAGTTTTTTTTATGTCTCTGGTCAAGGCTTCTTTCTGTTTGTCTTATAATAATGTTACTTGTGTTTATAAGAACAAGAAGAAATTGGCATCTCTGTATATTAAAAATAATTTCATTACCATTCTCTTCTCTGGATTCTGCCTTTCTATTTAATCTATTGGTTCCACTGTGCATAAGCATTTCTATAGTAGGTCAGGTATATCTAATTTACATTATGTAAAGTATTCTATCCATGTGTCATTTCATACACTTGAGAATTTACAGTATATACAGAGTTTACTTGCTTACCTACATTTTACATATGGATATTTATGTACGTATGATGTAGATGTCTGTGTGTATGATAAAAAGAGACAAGAAGAAGCTGGGTATAGCAGTTCTTCCTAATATCTGCAGTGGGAATAGAAAATTAGTAATGCATAATTTGCCTTTTCTTCTCAAGGTTAAGTATTTGTGAGCTTTAAATTTATTTTATTATTTTACTTTCTCATTATGGAAAATTTAAAATGTATTCAAAAGGAGATAAAATAATATAATGAATCCCACCTTCAAAACTGCAAACTCCTAAATTTGTTTCGTTTATAACCTGTCCCTCAGGATAATTTTGAATCAAATTCTGTCATAATATTTTTATTCTGAAAATATTATAGACTTTTAAAAAATATCCAAAATGCCATTATTACACTGAAAATAATTGACAAGAACTCTTTAATATTGTTGTATATCTGGTCTGTGTTTAAGTTTTTCTGATGGTCTTATAGAGTTTTTTTTACATTTTATTTAAACCTCTACCCCAATAAATACATCGCAGCTGGTTCATGTCTCATATCCTTTTTAATGTGTATCAGTCAGGTTTCAAACAAAGAAGCAGACCCATAGGATATATATTTTTTAAATTTATATATACATATGTTAATATATATTTATACACACATATGTAGATACATATAGTAATAGTGATATTAATGGAATTAGCTCATACAGTTGTGGTTTCTAGCTAAGCAAGCCCAACGTCCACAGATGGGCAGTAAGAAAGAAAAGATATAGGGGGAAGGGAAAGCAATAGCAGGCCCAACTGTGCTTGGAGTCTCCAATTTTCAAAGAGGCTTAGTTTCTTTGATGACTACCATCTGATTAAGTCAGGCTCACCTAGAGTAATCTCTCTTTTGAACTCAGAATTGGAACTTTAATGACATCGCCAAATCCTTTCACAGTGGGAACCTAGACTACTGTTTGATTGAATAGCTAGAAGTCTTGTGTGTGCTACAAAATGGTTGCTGCTTCCCTTCTTTCCTCCAGCTCTCATAAGAGAATATCCCTTGTACACCGACTTAACTAGAAATGTTCTAGACAAGGAATTCTGAGAAATGTAGTTCATCCCAGCTGAGACGACATATCACAAAGCCATTGCAACCTGCCACTTGTCAACTTGACACTCATACACATCCCCTTAAACCATATTTAATCACCAAATAGAGACAATAGCAAAATCATACTTCTGACTAACATAATGACATATCAGACTGAACTATCCCATGTAAAACTGAAAACATGTTAACCTTTTCCCTAGGAGACGATACAAAATCCTGCAATAGCCTGTATATTAAATACTGAGATATATAAAGTTAACTGTTATTAGTTACATAATAAGAGGATGAGAGGAACAATAAAAAAATATTTAATCAGTACATATAGAAAGTCAAATCAAAATAATAAAGAAGTACTCATAATGATTACAAGTCTTCATTTCTGCCAAAGGTCACGTTATCACAGCTGGTATTTCTTCCACTCTTCTATTCCCTTCTTTCAGTTCCTTCTTCAACCACCTTTTCTGTATTCCCTTTGTCCTCAGCAAGCACCTCAGCTGTTTGCAGTTCTTTGCCAAGTAGGATGACCCAAACCTGAAGGATCTGGATTACTAGAAAGCCTACCTGAATTGAGTGGTCATAGTTTTCCACTGAGTTTAATCAAAAGACCTAGGAATACAAAGAAATGTTCTAGGAGATCCCCTGTATTTCCGATATAATCCCCTTTACCCTATTTGTGTAATAATACCCAATTTTCCTTGATAGCCAGGATCAATGACTACAGCCAGCACAGCTACTCATTTCTTTTTCTGTTTATTTAGAGACTCCAGAGGCCATAGTGTCCAGATGGCAGCCCCAACTTTCAGTTAAATGGAATCTTAATTGTGTCCCCTGGTGAATGCATTCCTTGCTATGGAACCAAGACTTCTAGACCGAAATAGCCTAAAGTCATGGGGATGTGAAAGAAACTTTTTTTCTAGTCAAAACCACTAGGGGCAGTAGTGAGAGGAGCCACTCTCATTTTCAGCCCTTGGATTTACAATTTAAGGATCAGTAAATCCTGGTTATGGAAGAAATAGTACCATATGATAGAGGTTGATTTAGAGCATGGGCCACATCCTGGGGGACACTACTCCAGTTTCACAAAGTATTATCATCTAGCTGGCATGATAACTGAGTCTTCAAAAGGGCAATCTATAGCTTTATCAAGCCAGCTGTTTCAGAATAATGGAGGACATAAGATTGTGAATTCCATGAGTTTGAGCCCATTGTCACCAGTATAAAATTTTCATAACATAATAGGGTCCATTCTCAAAGTCTCTTTGGATTTGTAAATTGACTCAGGTCCAGAATTTGATTGAGGGACCATGACTTTCTATTCTGGTGATTCAAGTCAGACTTCAGATTTAAAATTTTCCATTTACACAGATTAAGAATTTAGTAGACTTGCCATCGTGGACATTATAGTTTTATCTCTGTAAATTAAGTTTGAGTCTCTTTTATATCTTCCAAGAATTCACATAATATGTTGAATAAATCCTGTAGATTCTTGAATGTATGAAAGACGGTTACAACAACTATTTTAATATCTTTATTGATTCTATCATGTCATATCATATAGTTTTGATGATTTGCTTTTTCTTTTCAGTATGAATCATATTGTCTTGCTTTTCTGCATGTCTAGTAATTTTTATGGGATGTCAGGCATTGTTAATTTTACCTTGTATACTGGATATTTTTCTGTTTCTACAAAAATACTTAAGCTTTACTCTTGAATGTGGTTATTGGGAATAGTCTGATATTCAGGGGTCTAGTTTTTAAGCTTTATGAGGTGGGACCAGATCACCATTTAATCTAGGACTAATTTTACCCCATACCTGAGGAAAAACCCTCTTAGTATGCTAGCTGATGCAGAATGAATAATGAGGTTTCTCCATTCTGGGTAGGGGGAATAGGAACTCTTCCCAGATCTATGCGAGCCCCAGGCATTGTTACCTCAAATTTTTAGGTAGTTTCCTCTAGTGCCTGTGCTGATTAGAACTCAACTGAAGACCCAAGAGGAACCTTTCAGATTTCCAAAGTCCTGTTTCTGTGGAGCTCTTTTCTCTCAGTACTCTGCCACTCTGTGAATGTTATCCACCCTATTTGGTGGTTCCTCAAAAAGCTAAATATAAAATTCCATATGACCCAGAAATTCCACTCCGAGGAACTGGGTGCTTATCCAAAAGAATTGGAAAAAGATTTTAAGCAAATATTTTTTATGTAAATGCTAATAGCAGCATTATTCATAGCCAAAAGTGGAAGCAACCCAAATCTCAATCAACTAATGAAGGGATAACCACATGTAGTATGGTCATACAAGGGAATATTATTTAGCCATAAAGAGAAGTGAAATACTTATACATGCTGCAACATGGATGAACATTAAAAACATTATACTAAAAATATAATAAGCATGTTCTCATTGAATATAAAGCACAACAAGAATATGTTTATTGTATTTATCTGGCTATTCTGCAATGACAGAAGAAAAAACACTATGAACATACTTACACCATGCACACATGCACATACATACACACCATACATTATGCTTCTGTTTAGCTTTTTAATTCATGTCAAAAATATTATTTATGAAAAAGTATATTTCATTTTCTTTGAAAAATTAAGTTTCTCAGTTTCAGTTCCAGATTTATTTCCAGATCTTTGTCCTCAACCCCAGTCCCAAACTATCTACTTTTTATGCCTTATACCAATCCTGTGAGCCTAGACATGCTCCCATATTCCCTTAACTAATCTCAAAGATTGCAATTGCTTATTTTATTAACACAACCTTCCACCCTACTTCTGATCCAACAATTACATGTTTTTGTCTTTCATTTATTCAGCTTTGAATCATTTTTACTGACTGTGAAGTTAGTTCTGCCTTAAGTGAAACCGAGTTCCTTTACCTGAATTCATGGGTTAGGAGTTTATTGAGCAATAGCTCTGTTTTGTATCACCTCAATATACATAATATTCTAAGGATGAGAGAATTTTTTTCCTCTCAGAAGGTAGCCAAAGCTTAGTATTTTGAATCTGAAGTTTCTGACTTAAGGGGGGACATTAAAGATTTCCATGTTTCAGGTTCCAAATACAATTGCTAAGTAACTAGAGAAAAATCTCACCCAAGAGTTTTTGAGGCTAGAGAGGTTCATCCAGAAGAAAGAGAGAAATGTTAGTACTGAGAGTTGAGAATGAAGAATTAACTCTACCCGAGAGTGAGAGTTATAAAATATGAATCTACTACATGTAGCTCCTTAAATGGGGAATGTCTGAGTGATGCTGTTAAAAACCAACCACTTAACAATACAGCTTTTAGGACAGTTGCTATATAGGTCTCCATAGCTGAATTTACACTTATGAAGTGACATCACCATGGCAGACTTGTTGAGCTTGTCAATAGATCAGTGGCAAGCAGAAGATGAGCCACAATAACATCATGGAGCGTAAGGAGTTAATAATTGCCATAAAGACACCCCCTACCCCCAACAGGTACCACTATACCCTATCCAGATCCTTGGATATTTATAGGGAGGAAATATATAATATAATAAATATAACTTTGTACAGGTCTAGAGAATGGATTTTGGAATATGATTTGGTCTGTTTTAGAACAAATAAAACGTGATGCTTAGTATGTGGAGCAAATTCATACTAGCTACATTAATATCCAGTCCTGGTCTCTCAAGCAGCTCTGTGGTCCTGATAGAAAATGCTATTATTCCCTGCTGGAACCTGTCTGAATCCTGTCAACTCTCTGACAGTCGGAAGCAGAGTTCTCACTTTTACAGTTTCTAAACTCTTTTTCTATTGAACTGTCCACTAAGTTCCTATTTTTCTGTCAACAAAAAACTCTGAATTTTCAGCTTATTGGTAAAGTAGAGATGAATGACAGATATTGAGTTTAATTACCATTGAGGTTCAAGATACCAGTTCTGTCCACTACCACGAGTCTCTTTGAAATTCCCCGAGACACTCACAAATCCTGCCCATCTAGGATTCTTTCACTCCAGGTTAACAACTTAAGAGCTGTTTTACCAACTGTAAACATAATAGCAAATGTCCACTAAAAATAAGAGTAAGTTTAGTTAGACCTCCTAGTAAAATTTACTCATATATGTCTGCATCTATTCCAATTTCATAGTTAAACAATATGTATGCTAAATTTTCTCATATGCTCTCTTTGTACTTCAGTCTTTTTATAATCTCATTTTGGAATATTAAATATTACTTCTTAACTTTATGCTATTTGGATTCTCTGCCTTTAACTATCTCTGTGATATCAGACAAGAACTACTTTCTGAACCTTATTCATCCATTACATAAATGATTTTATTAAATATTTTCAAGAATCCCTATAGTTCTGACTTTATGTAGTGACAATTTAAAAACACTATGAAATATGGTTAAGGAGTCAAGGAAATGCTTTGTTTGATTATTTTCTAAGAAACTAAATAGTTAAATTAAGTTTAAACCTATTTTTTGGAGGATATTCTGTTATAGATTTTTAATGTTATTAGTAGCCAAAGGAAGAAGAATACAATGTGCTGTAACAAATATTTTCAAAATACATATAAATGTATAAGTGACTACATATTATGTGTAAGCCTGAATTCTTTACATAGTTTAAAATAGTGAATGTATTCTTTCATAATACAGATACATATGTCGCTGTGATTTATACAAAATAAAATTATTTGAAATAACTGAATTTGAATTATATAGTTGAGGGATTACAAACTGACTCCCTTATTTTGTCAGTCCTCTATATCCATTTTGGGAGCCAACATTTAAAAATAGATAGATTCCATGTTTTTTAAAAATATATTTTCCAGTGTCCTTTTGAAAAAACACATAATTTGATAACTCTGATCTCACAGTGACATATAGTAGTGATTAACCTAAACTAAATAGCAGTCATCTCTTTAGGCAGCACATGGGCTCAGGGCTTTGCCCTGGTCCCATCACTTACACTTTTACTGGACCACTTCATTCTTTGTGTTACCTGCCTCAGATTTCAGCCAATATGTTACCCCCATTTGTTTAGACTATTAATATTGAATGAAAATAAACTTTTCCTTGGAATTTATAGCAAAGATTTGGATTTCTTGTCACCCAAATTTAGCATGGCTTTCTTCAAGCCTTCTGAAGCAAGTGAATGTTGACTTTGGACTAACATAATGTCCAAATAAAGACAAGCATTGAGTTATATATTCTTCACAGAAAAATCCAGAAAAAAATTAGTTTTATAATTTTCCCATTTGAATTTCAATACCAATTAAGTGGACATTATCTTCATTATAATCTTGTAAACACCATTAAATAACAGTTATTGTTCTTCAGATATTACATTGTGACAGTGTTAGATATCTGACACTGAAAACAAAAGCTAAGCTAGATATACATATGTAATATAGGTTGTGGTTTTGCCAATAAAATATAAAATCTTTTTATAAAATGGAAAGAGACTTTTGTCAATAAAAATTTACTATATGAATCAAACTTACATTTATTTTAAAATTAATTATGGAGAAAAATAAAACTGTTGATGACATAAAGACTTGAAATTAGAAGTTATATCAGCTTTAGTATCTGATTTATTTCTTTATTTTGGCAGCATAGTATCAAGAAAATTGTGATTTACAAAGATAAATTGTAACTGGTAACAACAGATTTTTTAAAAATATATTTTTCTGTCAATTTTATAATTTTTATAATATAAAATTCATAATTTTATAAATGTATAGTTTTATATATTTATAATTTCAAAATTATGGAAAAAGTTTACTAAAGCAAAACCAAGAAAGGTTAATGTGACAACACAAATGGAAGCATTGCTAGTCATCAGTGTACTAAAATTTGGTGAGTAACACATTTTTTTAACATAGCTTTGAAATAATAAAAATATTTAAAAGCCCCAAAATTCAAATCAAAAGTATGCAGAATCTCAGCTTTTATGAAAAATACTAGAAGGCATATGGTTTACAAAATACTGTTCAATAATCAATTATCACAAGACGAAAATACTTAGATAAGTAAACATTTTACTTAAAAACGAGCAATTAGTTTTCTTTTCCTTTTATTCCTTCCCTTCTTAAAATGTATTTAATTCTGAAAGAGAAATCTGGACCCAATTGAAGGAAGAAATTATCTTGATGCCTCAGCCATATTTGTGCTCTTTCCACTAGGAAGTCTCAGATGAATGGCAGAATAGGTAATAATGTATCTATAGATGTTTAGGTAGAAGAAAGAAATAAAGAGCTCTTAAGGATTTTGGAGTTGCATTACCCAAAAGTTGCAAAACATCTTTTGAATGATATTATAATACATTTTTCCCCAGCTCTGAAATAGGCCATTTGGCATAGATAGTTAGTTTTTCTGGGTTTTATTGTTTGTTTTGTTTTATTTTGTTTGAGAATTTAGTTATGATGCTGGAGATAATGAGACATCTTGAGATGTTCCCAACCAGAGGTACAAATGAAAATCACGTCGCTGTGATATCTTATATGGCTGCTTCCTTTTTGCAAATTACTTTTGATTGAAATGCCATCAGACAGTGACATTAGCCTGGCCAGTAAATGCAGTACAGGTAGTTTTAGAGTGAGTATAAGAAAATATGTTAGATATTTAAATTAATTTGCACTATGAAATTATGAAATCCAAGGTACCAGGGCTTATGTCTAGCTAGGTCATCATTGCATTTTTATTTCTTGCAAAATACACGATCAGAATATGTGTCTGGTAAATATTTTTTTAAATGAATCACTGCTATTATTTACCTATTGATTTCATCCATAGTATGTGAGAACTCAGAGGTTTGGAGGTATACATTCACCACAATGAAGACAAATGCAAACTGTTCAGGAGGAATCAAATTTGCAAAGTTTATGCAACATTTTTAGAGAGCTACATACATTATGATGTCATCATTTTTAACTATTTTTAGATCAGTGCTCCTTATTGTCTAAAAGCTAAATCTACACAAGTCTCTTCTTTTGCTGAACTGATATAGTATTATTTAATATGTTGTTCTATAGTACATATAGAATGAAAAACTATATTCACATATATGCTAATCTTATAGTAAAACAGGATAAAGTTTTAAAGTATTTTTAAAATACATACTTAGTACACAATTTAAATTTCAAAAATAGCAGTTATTGTCAATATATGATAAGAAACACTGAATTATCAGTATGTGAAATCTCAGACACATCAAGAGATTATCATGTAAACTAATTGCTAATATATTTTACACATTCCTGTAATGAAAACACATAGGAATTACTCAGAAGGAGTCAGATTTTCTAATCGATAACAGTGTATTAGTAGTTATATGCTGGCATTAGTTAAGAGTATCACAGCAGGACCCTTTAAAAAAAGGACAATAAAACCACTGGAAGGTCCTACACATTAGTATTCTCAAAGGAATAAATTGCCTAAACACAAGTACACAACTTCCAGGACTTTAGAGTCAAGCCTTGTCTCTAAAAATATTTCCAAAGCTTCCACTCACTTATTAGGAAAATGTGAATTGATTCTTTTTGCATATAAAAGGAATCAACAAAATGCCCATTGCTTTCAGCTTTGTGCTGTTTGTGTCCTCATCCCTATTTATTATATTCACCTCATTGTCCCTTTTTACGTCCTTCCTATAGTACCTATTTTTTAGCTTGAATTCCTCTCTTTTGATCCCATTTGCCAGATACCCACAGAGGCACAACTGACAGTTGAGTGCCTCAAAGTCTCTACTACCTTCGTCTAAGTCACAACTATAGGTGACCTAAGTATTGACTGGAAAGGAAGGAAGTTATTAATAAATTGAATATACTTAGATGTTTATATTATGTTTTGAGAATCGTTGGTGATGCTGGAGATAATGAGACATCTTGAGATGTTTCCAACCAGAGGTGCAAATAAAAATCACTATGATATCTTACATAGCTGCTTCCTTTTTGCAGCTTACTTTTGATTAAAATGCCATCAAACAGTGACATTAGCCTTTTTTTTTCCTTTCTGGTTGACAAAGTTCCTTTACTTTTTTTTTGTATTCACATGATTGTAAAAAAGCAGTGTGAATGGCTACATTGATGCAGTACAGGTAGTTTTATATATATAATTTACATGGATATGATTTGCTAATTTTAAGGCTGTTTGTTGTTTATATTTATAAATTATATTTTTAAATTTCTAATTTTCAGTTCTTGTAATGTCTTTGGTTTTAGTATCAAGGTAAAACAGGCCTCATAAAATGTGTTAGAAAATGTTGCCTACTTTCTGTGTTCCAAAAGAATTTGTGTGTGATTAGTATTCCTTCTTTTTTAAATGTTTTACAGAATTCATCTGTAAAGTCATCTAAGCTGGGAGATTTCTTTATAGAAATGTTGTTAATTACTTTTGGGGAGATCTAGAGCTATTCACTTTTAAATTATATTGTTAGGTCACATTTGGTTGCATCTTTCAAGGAATTTGTCTATTTAGTTTATATTCTTGAATTTATGAAATTATTTATATTTGCTTACTGTTCTGCTAGTGTCCTTAGGATCTATAGTGATGTTCCCTGTTTCATTGTTGATTTTGATAATTTGTGTCTTCTTTTTTTTCTTGCTTGTCTACTTACAGATTGGCCAACTATTAATCTTTTCAAATTAGAGCTTTGATTTCATGTATTTTTTCTATTGTTTGACTATTTTCTGTTTTAGTGTGTTTCATTCTTTATTCATTCCTTTCTTGTATTTGGTTTGAGTGTAATCTGTTTTATTTTCTAACTCTTTAAAGTGGAAACTTAGGTCATTGATTTTGGCTAAAAAAAATTTCAGAGAGAGATGTGTGACACCTCTGGTAGAGCAATTGTATACATGCTATGACTGTGTTCCCTTGTCCTCTCTGCTATGAGACTGGCAATGATTCTATACAAGGGAACAGAGCATCAGACAACCCTCATTTTGCATGAATGTGAGGGAGAAATAACCTTTATTGTCAAAAGATTTGGTGGCTGTTCATTACCATGGGACAGTCTAATCCAGAGTTTCTCAACCTCAGCACTGTTGATAATGGGATGGATAATTCTTTGATGTGTATGTGTGGAGCTGTCCTGTGAATTGCAGAATTTTCTTTTTTTATGAGTATCCCTAGCCTCTACCTTCTTTTTTACTTTTTTAAAATTTTATTTTATTATTAGTTTCAAGTTCACAGCACATTGGTTAGACATTTAGGTAGTTTATAAAAGGATCCTGCTACTTTCTCTTTCTCTCCTCTGGCTCTCCACCTAGCCACTACATTAATGCTAACTGCATTCTCTATGCTGAGCTACCCATCTCCATGACCATCTACCAGCTACTAATTTGTACTTTTTTAACTCTTCACCCCTTTCTCCAAGCCTCCCAACCCCTCTTTCCTTTGCTGTCACCAGATTGTCCTCTATATTTGTGAGTCTATTTTTGATTAGTTTGTTTTTTTATCATTAGTTTGTTCTTAGATTCTGCATATAAGTGAAATCATAGGGTGTTTATTGTTGTCTGACTTATTTCACTGAGCATAATAACCTCTAGGTCCATCCATGTCATTACAAATGGTAGGATTTCATTTTATTTAATGTCTAAGTAATATTCAATTGTATATATGAACAATAACTTCTTTATCCAATCATTTGTTGATGAGCATTTAAGTTGCTTCCATATCTTGGCTTTTGTAAATTGTGCTGCCATGAACACAAGAGTGCATACATCTTTACAAATTATTGTTTTGGTTTTGTTTGCATAAATACCCAGAAGTGTAATTCCTGGGTCAAAAGGTATATCCACTTTTAATTTTTTGAGAAACTCCCAGACAATTTTCTATAGTGGCTGTACCAACTTGCAATCCCACTAACAATGTATGAGAGTTCCCTTTTCTCCATTTCCTTGCCAACACTTGTTGTTCTTTGATTTATTGATAGTAGTTGCCATTCTGACAGGTTAGGTGATATCTCATTGTGGTTTTAATTTGCATTTCTCTGATGATTTGTGACCTTGAACATTTTTTCATGTGTCTATTGGCCATCTGTATTTCCTCTTTGGAGAAATATCTGTTCAGTTCTTCTTTCCATTTTTTAATTGGATGATTTATTTTTTTTGTTGTTGTTGTTGTTGAGTTATATGAGTTCTTTATATATTTTCAATATTAACTTAACCTTTTATCAGATGTATCATTAGTGAATATCTTCTCCCAGTCTGTTATCTTTTCGTTTTGTTGATAGTTTCCTTTGCTGTACAAAAACTTTTTAGTTTGATGTAGTCCCTCCCATTTGTCTATTTTTTCTTTTGTTTCTCTTGCCTGAGGAGATACATCCAAAAAGAAATTACTGTTAGTAATATCAGAGAGTGTATTGCCTATGTTTTCTTCTAGAAGTTTTATGGTTTGGGGTCTTACTTTGAAGTCCTTGATCCATTTTGACTCTCTTCTTGTAGACAATGTAAGATGGTGGTCCAGATTTTTTTTTTTTTTTTTTGCATGCATCTGTCTAATTTTCTCAGCACAATTTATTGAAGAGACTGTCTTTACCCCATTGTATATTCTTGCCCACTTTGACATATATTAAGTAAGTGTATAGATGTGGATTTAGCTCTGGACCTTCTATTCTGTTCCATTGATCAATGTATCTGCTTTTATGCCAGTACTATGCTGTTTTGATTACTGTAGGCTTGTATTATAGTTTTATATCAGGTAATGTGGTTCCTCCAACTTTGTTTTTTCTCAAGATTGCTGTGGCTATTCAGGGTCTTTCATGGTTCCATATAAATTTTAGGATTATTTGTTCTAGCTCTCTGAAAAATGACATTGGTAATTTGATAGGGATTGAATTGAATCTATAGATTGCTTTGGGTAGTATGGCCATTTTAACAATGTTGATTTTTCCTATCCATTGGCATATGCTTCCATTTATTTGTAACTTCTTCAATTTCTTTTTTCAATGACATAATTTTCTGAGAACAGGTCTTTTACCTTCTTGGTTAATTTGATTTCCAGGTATTTTATTGTTTTCAATGCAATTATAAGTGAGATTGTTTTCTTAATTTCTCTTTCCAAAAGTTCATCTTTTGTGTATAAAACTGCCACTGACTTCTGAATGTTAATTTTATAACCTGCTACTTTACTGAATTCATTGATCAGTTCTAACATTTTATGGATGGAATCTTTAAGGTTCTCTACATACAGTATCATGTCATCTGCAAATGATGAGTTTTACTTCTTCCTTTCCAATTCAGATGCCTTTTATTTCTCTTTCTTGTCTTATTGTTGTGGCTAAGACTTCCAATACAATGTTGAAGAGAAGTGTTCCTGATCTTAAGGAAAATGCTTTGAGCCTTGTTTTGTTCCTGATCTTAAGGAAAATGGTTTGAGCCTTTCCCCATTGTGTATGATGTTAACTGTAGATTTGTCATATATAGGCCTTCATTATGTTGGGGTATGTTCCCTCTATTCCCACTTTGCTGACAGTTTTTATCATAAACGGATGCCGAATTTTTTTGATCACTTTTTCTGCGTATATTGATATGATCATATGGTTTTTATTTTTGATTTGTTAATGCAGTGTATCACATTAATTGATTCTTGGATATTGTACCAATCTCCCATCCCAGGATAAATCCAACTTGATCACGGTGTATGATATTTTTAATGTTTTGCTGAATTCAGTTCGCTATTATTTTGTTGGGGATTTTTGCATTAATGTTCATAAGAGATATCAGCCTATAGTTTTCTTTTTTTGTAATGTCTTTGTCTAGTTTTGGAATCAAGGTAATAGTGGCCTTATAAAAGGAGTTAGGGAGCCTTCCCTCTTCTTGAATTTTTTGGAATAGTTTGAGAAGAAAAAGTGTTAATTTTTCTTTGCATGTTTGATAAAATTCACCTATGAAGCCATCTAGTCCAGGACATTTGTTTTTGGGGAGATTTTTGATGACCGATTCGATTTCCTTGGTGGTGATCGATTGGTTCAGATTTTCTGTTTCTTCTTGACTCAGTCTTGGGAGATTGCATGTTTCTAGGAAGGTACCTATTTCTTCCAGATTGTCCAATTTGTTGGTGTATAACTGCTTGTAGTATTTTCTTATGATTCTTTGTATTTCTGTGGAGTCCATATTAATTCTCCTCTTTCATTTCTGATTTTATTGATTTGAGCCCCTTTTTTTCCTTGATAAGTCTGGTTAAGTGTTTGTCAATTTTGTTTATCCTTTCAAAGAACCAGCTCTTAGTTTCATTAATCTTTTGTATTGTTTTTCTAGACTCTATTTTATTTATTCCCATTCTGATATTTATTACTTACTTCCTTCGATTCACTTTGGGCTTTGTTTGCTGCTCTTTTTCTAGTTCTTTTAGGTATAAGTTTATATTATTCATTTGAGCTTTTTCATATTTCTTGAAATAGACCTGTATTGCTATGAATTTCCATCTTAAGGCTGATTTTGCTGTGTTCCATAGATTTTGAGTTTTTATGTTTTCATTTTCATTTATCATTTGATTTCTTCCTTAATCTCATTGTTAACTCATTCATTGTTTAGTAGCATGTTATTTAGCCTCCATGTCTTTGTGTATTTTCCAGTTTTTTTCTTGTTGTTGATTTCCAGTTTCATACCATTGTGATTGGAGAAGATGGTTGATATGATTTCAGTCTTCTTAAATTTATTGATACTTGCTTTGTGTCTTAACATGTGTTCTGTCCTGGAAAATGTGGACTTGAGAAGAATGTATATTTTGCTGCTTTGGGGTGAAATGCTCTGAAAATATCTGTTAAATCTATCTGGTCTAGTGTATCTTTTAGGCCCATTGTTTCCTTGTTGATTTTTTTTTGTCTGGAATATCTGTCCATTGGTGTCAATGGGGTGTTAAAGTCTCCTACTATGAAAGTATTACTGTTGATCTCCCCTTTTATCAGTCAATAATTGCTTTATGTATGTAGGTGCTGCTATGTTTGGTCTATATATATGTTTACTAGGGTTATGTTCTCTTGATTTATCGATCCCTTTATCATTAAGTAATGCCTTTCTTTGTTTCTTATTATAGCCTTTCTTTTAAAATCTATTTTGTCTGATATAGTATTGCTACTTGGCTTTTTTTTTTTTCCCCAATCCCATTTGCGTGAAATATCTTTTCCCATCCCTTTACTTTCAGTCTGAGTGTCATTTGATCTGAAGTGGGTCTCTTGTAGATAGCATATGCATAGGTCTTGTTTTCTCATCCATTCAGCTATCCTGTGTCATCTGATTGGAGCATTTAATCCATTTACATTTAAAATGATTATCGATGAGTACATAGTTATTGTCATTTTATTATTTAAATTTGTTTTTTTTCTTTTTTATCCATTCTTTTTTTACTGAAGTCCCTTTAACATTTCTTATAATACTGGCTTGTTAGTGATAAATTCTTTAAGCTCCTCCCTGTCTGGGAAGCTCTTTATCTCACCTTCTATTTTAATTGAAAGCCTTGCTAGGTAGAGTATTCAGGGTTGTAGATTCTTGTTTTTCATAACTTTGGATATTTTTTGCCAGTCCCTTCAGGTCTGCTAAGTTTCCATTGAAAGATCAGCAGATATTCTTATGAGTGTACCCTTGTAAGTAACTAGCTGCTTTTCTCTTGCTGCTTTTAAGATTTTCTTTTTGTCTTCGACTTTTGGCATTTTAATTATGATGTGTCTTAGTGTGGGTCTGTTTGAATTCCTCTTATTTGGGACTCTTTGTGCGTCCTGAACTTGTATGTCTAATTCCTTTGTCAGGTTAGGTACATTTTCTGTTATTTCTTCAAATGGATTCTCAATCCCTTACTCTCTCTCTTCTTCTTTGAGTACTCCTATGATGTGGATATTGTTACACTTCATATTGTCCCAGAGGTCTCTTAAACTGTCCTCATTTTTTAAAATTCTTTTTTCTTTTTGTTGTCTTGATTGGATGTATTCTGATACTTTGTCTTCCAGATTGCTAATTCGATCTTCTGCTTCATTCAATCTACCGTTGAATCTTTCTAGTGTATTCTTCATTTCAGTTATTGTATTCTTCATTTCTGTTTGGTTCTTTTTTATGTTTTTTTTTTAAGTCTTTTTTAATTCTTAGCATCTCTCTGTTGAGGTTCTCATTGTGCTAATTCATTCTACCTCTAAGTTCGTTGAGCATCTTTATAACCATTATTTTGAAGTCTGTCTCTGGTAGGTTGCTTACCTCCATTTCGTTTAGCTTATTTTCTGGAGTTTTTCATGTTGTTTCATTTGTGGCATGTTTCTTTGTTTTCTCATTTCATTAGCCTCTCTGTGGAAGGTGTCCTGTGTGGCTCAGTGGCACACTCTCCCCGAACCCTTGTGCCAGGGACTCTGGACGTGATCTTTGTGTGGGTTGTGTGTGATTTTCTGTTGTAGCTAAAACTTTATTGGTTTTAGTACATCAATGCATGGGATTAACGCTCAGGCTAATTGTGGGAATTGATTGTGTCCACAGGGTAAGAGTTGATGTGTGGGGGCTGAGTGGGATTTGCCCTGCCAGGCTTGTGTACTTGTGGAGATCCCCCACCCCCTGCCTTTGTGTGTACAACTTATGGGAATAGTCAGAAGCTGCTCTGTTGTAGTCTAGTGCCAGCCTCTGGGTGTGTTGGTTTTGTGGCCTCTTGAGAGGGAGGGGCTCCCTGGTAGTCCAAGGTCAGCTGCTGCCTTTGATTGCACAGGACTACCTGGTGGAAGCTGCAAAGCAATCTACAGATGGTTGTCGCCTATGCTGGATCTATAAGTAAGTGTAAGAGACAACACTGTAGGCAGCGGTCCAGTTATCCCATGTCCCTGACCTAAGGCAGTTTAGCAGAAGAACTAGTGCTCCTCAAGACCTGACACTACCTATCAGTTGCCCGTAAGTCTCTGAAACTGAAAGAGCCTCTGGGTGATATGTGTGTTATTTAGTGCAGGGACCCAGAGGGGGTACCCTGGATCTCTTGAGCAAATTTCCCCTGCCACCACAGTGTCAGTATACATGCCAGTGCTGTCTCTGTGGCTCCCTGTATAAGTTTCCAATCATAGCGATTACCAGCTGCTGCCCATCTCAGGCCTGCAAACACTCGAACTTTGTTTAAGAATTTCTGAAGCTTGTGGGCCTGAGTTAGTGGCCCACCACTGAATATTTCTCCTGGATAAACAGGCTTTATGTGGGCCACATGAACTGAGTGCTGATGTTTGCTGTTGAATTCGTGACCCAAGGAAAGCACAGGATGGGACTGGATTGCCTGGGAGCAGGCTTGCCACAGGTAATTTGTGGGATAGGTGGGGCATCATCTCAGTGAGGATCGAGGCTATTAGGCCTACACAGTACCAGATTTGCTACCAGCTCTGGGACTATGGATCCCACCAAAGTCAGATATTACTGTGTAACCTACTGTTGTCTGTGATGGGCCCACAAAATCTCTGAGATCTGCCCAAACGATACTGTATCTCGTGCTGGCAGCAGTGATCTTCCCGGCACTGCATTCCCTGAACTTTGCTCACTTCGCTGGCTGAGACCTGTTGACTGTGCAGAATGTGCCACCCCAGGGCAGGGGCAGCTGCCTGTCAATGTGCCATGGACACTTTGTGGATTGGTGGGGCAGTATCTCAGGGAGACAAGGGCTGTCAGGCCAATATAGCTTCAGTTTTGCTGTGACTTCTCTGTCTACATGTTCTTGCCGTAGTCACAGATCACAGGGAGACCAGCTGCCAGCTAGGGTGGTCCCACAGACACCTGTAATTCCCCCACACAATATTGCAGCTCTTGCAGGCAGCAGAGGTCTGCCTGCAACTGATTTCCCAGCAATGCCCGCACTGTGCTAGCTAAAGTTTGTTGTCCGTAGGATTGGGAAACCTGGGTGGGAGTTGGAGTGTGGGGGTAGGGGGAGGGTAGGGCAGTGGTGGGTGACTGTCAGTGGGCTGCCTGGGGCAATTTGTGGGTTGGGTGGGGTGGGATCTCAGGGATTGAATGGCTGTCAGATTAGTATTGGTGCAACTTCTGTAATATTCACTGGTTTCCACAAAAGTTATAGATCTCAGCAAGACCAGCTGCTGTCTGGGACTGGCCCACAGATCCCCAGATTTGCCCAAGTTCGTGTTGACAGTAGTGATCTGTCTGAAACTGTCACCTAAATGCGCACTCACAGTGCTGGCTGCCTGCTGCAAATGTTTGGCCTGAAACCAGCCACCTAGCAACAAAAGCCCCAGGCAATCTGCAAGTTGAGTAGGGCAGACTGATCTACTCAGGCCAGCACTTCAGAACTGGACAAGTGGGAAGGATCTGGCAGGTGTATAGATTGCCCCATAGTGGGGTCCAACTAAGGCACAATGGTGGCTACCTGTCCAGCCCTTGCTCTGGAGCCAGGTAATGCAGTCTTTCCGTGTATGGATCTTGCATGAGCCTCTTACCCACCATGGGTGCCTCAGGTGAGTGTCTGCAGGCAAGAGAGCCTGTGCATGGACCCTTTAAAGGGGAGTCTAGTGTTTCAGTCTTCTTCTATCTCATCCAGATGGCTAGAATCTTCTCTGATTTTTATAGTCAGAATTTGGAGAACTCCTCTTCCTTTGGCTAGGACTTTGGGCTGGGGAGCCCCCAAAGAGACCAGGACACCCCTCTCCTTCAGGGGAGCCTCTGCAGTCTCATTCTCCCTCCCATGGGCACAGGTCCAACCGGATTAGCGATTTTGCCTCTCCTACCAGCTTTGATATGGCTCCTTTATATTATCAGACGCATACATTTTGATCAGCTGGACTCAGGTGATTATGCACATTGATTATTTTATAATTTGGTTGTAATTTCAATGTGGACCTGGGAGGAGGTGAACCCTGCATTTACCTAGTCTGCCATCTTCCTCTTCTGGCTTCCACCTTCTTGATGCCAGAAGCACCCTCTTTCCTATTGTGATAAATATAATTTTCTCCAGACATTGTCAAATGTCCTCTAGGTGGCAAAATTGCCCTCTGGCTGAGAGCCACCAATGATCTACCCTGAGTCATATACAACTATCCATATGGAAATAACAGAATAAAAGTGGAGCTCTACATCACATTAAACACAAAAATAAATTCTAGGTAGATTAAAGTTGTATAGATAAGAGACAAAACTATAAAACATTTAGAAGATAATATGAGAATATTTTAATTTTTTCATATAGGAAAAGATTTCATAATAGACATAAAAAACAAACAATAAAATAAAAAAATAATAAATTTGACTATATTAAAGAGAGTGAAAAAGCAAGCCATAGGGTTTGAAAAAATATTTACAACACATAAAAACAATAAAGGGTTAGTATCCAGTATATGTAAATGCTCTTCTAAATCATTATTTAAAAAATTCGAACTTCTCAATAGATAGATGGATAAAATAACAAGAGTAGTTTTACAAAGGAAAAATTTTGTATGAATACGAAGTAGATATATAGTATGAATAGATGTTTAATCTCATTAGTAATCAGGAAGATGCAAATTAAAACCACAGCGAGATAAATTATATCCATTAGATTTTAAAAATCTTAATATTTGACAAAGAACTCATATGACTCAACAACAACAACAACAACAACAACAACAACAACAACAACAAAACAATCCAATCAAAAAATGGGCATAGGACCTGAACAGACACTTTTCCTTAGAGGACATACAAATGACCAACAAATATATGAAAAGATGCTCAACATCACTTACTGTTAGGGAAATGCAAACCAAAATCACAATGAGATACCATCTCACACCTGTTAGAATGGCTATAATCAACAGGACAAGCAATAACAAATGTTGGAGAGGATGCGGGAAAATAGGAACCCTCACACACTGCTGGTGGGACTGCAAATTGGTATGGCTGCTATGGAAAGTGGTATGGAGGTTCCTCAAAAAAACTAAGAATTGACCTACCATATGATCCAGCAATCCCTCTACTGAGTATTTACCCCCAAAGACTTGAAAACTCATATCCAAAAAGATATTTGCACACCGATGTTCATAGCAGCATTATTCACAGTGGCCAGGACATGGAAGCAACCGAAGTGTTCTACAATAGATGGTTGGCTAAAGAAGCTGTGGTACATATATACTCAGCCATAAGAAAAGTTGAAATACTGCCATTTGCAATAACATGGATGGACCTTGAAATAATCATATTAAACGAAATAAGCCAGACAGAAAAGGTTGAAAATCACATGATATCACTTATATGTGGGATATAAACCTAAAAGCAACAAATGAACAGGACAAACAAACAAAGACTTATGGACATGGACAATGGACTAGTGATTACCAGAAGGGAAGGGGAGGGGGAGAGAGAAAATAAAAAAATAAAATGTTAAAATAAAATAAAAAATCTTAATATCTGACAATATCAGATTTGGCAGGATATGAAGCAACTGATCTCTCATCCTAATAGGTGTGTAAATAGAAGCAATCATTTTGAAAATGCTTTGTAGTCATAATTAATAGACATTCAAGCTATTCACAAATATTTCTTCTTCTCTATGCTAAAATTATACCATCCTCTTGAAGTTGTGTGGCAACATGACCCATATCATTTCTAAGTGGGAGGATTTAAAAGCTGTGAATGATTGACCCAGTTTTTCCCCTCTTCTATGGTGACTGGTAAAATCCGCTGAAGGAGAGTGTAGAAGACAGACTTTCTCTACTCAACCTCCTATCTAAGATGAACACATAACACAAGCAACAAAGAAACTTTTGATGTTTTAACAGCTAAGATTTTTGAGGTTCCAACCCGCTATGATTGCCACCATATTACTAAGTAAAGTTGAAAATGCCTATATTTATTAGCCAGCAATTCCACTAGTTGGCATTTGCCCTGTTGACTTTGTGCACAAAGAAGCCATTTAGAAGAATGCTTTGCAAGAACACTGTGGTAGTAGCAATAAAATGGAATATCTATCAACCATAAAAGAATAAATAAACTGAAGTATATTCATACAATGGAATCTGATAGTGCAGAGAAAATTAATGAAACATAGCCAAATACATCAACATAGATAAATCTGAAAGTATATCATTCAGTGTATGAAGTGAGAATAGATATAGTTAAGATTCCGTTTATGTTAAATGCAAAGTATGAAGAGTTCATGGAAGTTGTATTTTGTATGAGAATTCATGCATAGTTTATAAAAATATAAAGATACCTTATGAAATGACTAATACCCAATTCAGGATAGTGCTTTCCTCTGGGTGGTGGAGGAGAAAGAGAAATGTACTCAAGGAGGGATAGAGGGCTTATCAACAGTAAGATCCCATTTCTTTACCTGGGTGATGGATATGTGGGTGTTCATGTGATTATTTTACTGTAACTCATTCTTAAACATTTCACATACTCTTTTGCATGTATTCTATATTTCACAGGGTAAACTATTTTTAAATCCATCAATAATAATTATGATATACAATGGTCTACAGAATAGGTTGAATCATATTTTGATAAATAGCCTACATAACTCCTTAAGAAGAGTCTGATTTTATTGCCCAATGACACAGACGAAGAAGAACTTTATGATATCATAATTCTGTTTTTATTTTTGCAAGATGTTGGGTGATTTGCTTATTGGTTCCATTTCTTTTTTTATGTTTATGGAATAAACATAATACCAGTTTATTTGAAGATTAATGTTTACAAAACATCTTGTATCTGAAGTAGATCATATCCTATATAAAAATATGATACTGCAATTGAAAATAATATATTGAAAATGTACCTGAGCTTCAGATTAATAGAGGTTCTTGAATGAGTAAGGGAATATTGGCAATCTAGATCCTCACTGGTGTGGTTATAAGTGATGATATGAAACATTTAGCCTAATGGAAGAGATAAAAAATGATAGCAATTAGATAGGTTTTTCAAAGCTGCAAGTTCAAACACATACCAAATATGAAAACACTTTAATAGTGCTTTTTGTATGATGAAAAATCTGTCAGGGGCATACAAATGCATAAGAAGAGTGTTTTGTACAGAGGATAAAAATGCAAACTTCTTACTTAGGATGTTAGCACTGAATGTCAAAATGCCATGCTTCTAGCTTTGGTGTTAACTTTTGAAGATGAAGGTAACCATCCATATAACATTAGTTTTTCAAATGGTCATGAGAAAATATTCCAACAGCCAAAACACAGCTAAAATACCAGTTTTTCTTTTTTTTTTAAGTGCATGAGGTCTAGTTCAGTGTTTTCTTCAATGGCAAGTCATTAAAGAGAGGAGATTAAATTAGGCCTGAATGAAACAGAGGTTAGAGGACTGAATACAATGTGGGTTCCACAGATATAATGTCTCAGGCAACATGAGAATATCAGGTAAGTTCTGAGTTAGTAATATTATCTATGGAGTATAATCAGATGGGTGGAAGCACTCTAATAGTAGTACTAGAAAATGGCCACATTAATGTCAAGGAAATCCATCTGTATTTGAACTAGACCTCAATCAAAGCCAGAGAGATAGTAATAGGGTCTATCTCTATAGAGAAGTTTTTAGGTTAGGACAAAGCAGACTGGAAGGCTGATTAGGGTTTGTTAGCGAGGAGCTAGATAATAAATCTCCAGTCATAGGCAACTAATCATAAAGGAAAAGATATAAAATATGGCTGTTTGCTCTGGCTGTGTTCATATAAATGTCTATGGAGTTCATAGTAACAGCATTATATTTTTGTTCGAAACCCTTCTCAGCTAGGAATGGTAATCTGAATAGTTTGCCAGATTTGATTCCTAACTTTTGTACCACATAGAGTTAAATTTTTAGGGTGAAGGAATTCTGTATCTGCAACTGGCCAGCCTAAAAGGAAGGGACTGGCTACAAAAACCATCCTGTTTACTAAGCTACTTTTATAGATATTGAAAAGTTTTTAATTTTATTAACCTTCATTGAAAAACATAATTTTCCTGGGATTACTTATATAAACTTCATTTTGGAACTTTGATGGCAATTTTCTATTTTCCTTTCTAGTTTTATTTTCACTTCTTCACAATCCTCTCTGTGCTTCAAAAGGCTGATATCTAGTGATAATTCAAGGGACAACACTGCCCACTGACTTCTGGATGGGATTGTCCAATGGGAAGCTCCTGCAATAGGTTATAGGGCAGGAGGAAAATGAGATTGTGTGTTCATTTCGTATGTTAACTAGTCTTCAAAGATATCTCCCCAAAATTCCACTCTTCTTTGTACATGTATGCCACTCTTCACATCAAGAGATTGGAGCTTATTTCTGCTTTCCTTGAATCTGGGGTGGCCTATGAGTAGCTTCTACAAATAGAATGTAGTAGAAGGACATAATGGGGACTTCTAAACCCAGACAAAAGAGAACTGAAAGGTACTACTTGCTGTCTCCTGGAACTCAGCCTCCATGCTGTGAGAAGCCCAAGTTAAGCTGAAGAATCACAAAAGTGAGAACCCAGGCACTCTAACTACATCAGACATTAATTGACAGTCATATGAATGAGTCATTGTGGTAGCCAGTCTCCAATATGACACCCAGTGAAGGTCATTTCCTGTTATTCATATCTTTATGTAGTTCCCTCTCATGTTGTACCAGTGTTGATTTGAAGACCAATTGAATACCATAGAAAGGAAGATAGGTCAGTTCCATGATTATAAACTACACTATGGTTGTCATCTTGGTGGCTCTTTCTCAGGTTATTCATTTGGAGAAGCCAGTTGCCATTTCATGATGGCACTCAGGCAGGCTTTGGAGAGGCCTTTATGTGAGGAATTGAGACCAGCCTAAAAACACATAAAGTAGATCTACTAGATTTAAGATGCTCTCAGATTCCTGACCCACAAAATCTATGAGGTGATAAATTTTTGTTGTGTCAAGCTACTAAGTTTTGGAGTAATATATTACATAGCAATAAATAAATAATGCATCCATCTTAGGAATTTAAATTCAGTTGAGCTCCCAGATGATTGTAGTCTTAGCTAACATAAGGAGCAGAAGAGGCCATCTGACCTAATTTAACATATAAAATCATTTAAGATAATAAAATGATTGCTATTTTAAACCATTAAGTTTTGGAATGGTTTGTTTTGCAGCAATAGGTAACCAAAACAGGAATTGGTGTCTAAATGTGAGGTATTGCTGTAACAAAAACTTAAAACACGTGGCACTGGCTTTGGAGCAAGGCTGTGGGTGTAGGCCATAAGACTCTCAAAGACACAGTCAATAGAGGCTAGTAGGACAATAAGAAAATTGTTATTTGATTCTGGAGCAAGGGTGAGTTTTTGCCCTATTATGTAGAGGTAGAATGTTTGACAATGCAATAACTTGTGGCAATATAAAAAGTAGGTAATATATTTAATGAAATTGTATATTTTGCTAAAAAAATTTCTGGACAGAATGATGTAAATGTCAACTGGTTTCTTTCAGTGACCATGATTGGGAGGGTGAAATAAAAAAAGGAACCATTCAATTTTGAAGTAGTATCTAGACAGAGTACAGGTCAGCAAACATTTTCTGTAATGAGCCAGAGAGTAAATATTTTAGATATTACAGGCTGTAGGGCATCTATAGTAACTACTCAACTCTGCAGTTGTAGCACAAAAGTAGACATAGATAATACATAAGTGAACGGGCATGGCTGTGCTCAATTAAAAAAAAAATGACAAAAGTAGGTGACAGTCTAGATTTGACCTCTGGGCCATAGTCAACCAAACTCTGGTCTAGAATAAACACTTTCAAATAAAGATTTGCTAGATTGGAACATACATTATTCTCATATTCAACTGTTTCTGTCCAAAAAAAATTTTCAGAGTAAATTATAACCTAGAGGCAAAGGTCAAATCCAGAGTGCTGCCAGAAAAACAGCCACAGCATAAAGGTAAATTCAAGGGTATAGTTGAAAGGCGCTTCGTTCAACCCTTAGAAAGATTAGGATATGTCCCATAGACCCTCTCAACTAGACAATAAGCCTTTTAAGAATTTTAAAGGCTTGTTTTGTCAACCTTCTCAGCTAGATGATAGAATTTATAAGAATCTTAAGGAAGTATCTTTTAGGCCCTTTTGGATAAAAAAGGAGGAATTTCAAGAATCTTAAAGGTATTGTCCCCTTAACACTGATTCTCAGGCCAAAATAGAGAGAAGCAGGTCTTAAAAAGTCTGTCTTAAAAATATCGTATACATACACAGAAGTCTAAAATTTTTAACAGAAATTTTAACAGCTTAGACTAAAAGAGAGATAGTTCCAAATGAAAAAATACCTCTTTGTTATTAATATCTTATAAGCAGGACACAAACTAAGAAAAACTGCTTAGCTGCAAACACATTCCACTTCTTATGGAAAAGTAAGGATGGCATAGGAGGTAGAACCATGGGGAACCATTCTCAGGGAGCATAAATTGTCTTTAATCAGGAAACATTTTCTGTCCCTGGAGACAGAAAATGATGACATACTCTGCTAGATTTCAGAATTGCTATGAATCAGTAATTGCTATATGTCTCCTGTTTTACCTTTTTAGAGTAGAAGTTTCTATTGTGGCTGTCATGTCCTTTCATCATTATTGCATTTGGGGTGTCTAGAGGGCAGAAAGTAATTTTGTTGGTAATGTTTTATTTTTTAGCTCACAGGTACTCCTGAGGAACTCGAAGAGTCCACCTCATCTACATCTGGTTCTGATATAGATGACAAGAGCCTTGGATATAAGCTGATACCATAATGGGATGAATATTTGTGGAGATCTTGGGAGGTGTACTTTATAAGTGAATTATTAAAGCCAAAGGGCAGAACCTGAAGTGCCTTTCTAAATCTCATTCCTCTCTGTATATTCATTCTACTTTTAATATCAAGTGGTGTTTATTTTTCCTTTCCTTGAATATGGGCTGCTCTTGTATCTGACTTTTATCAATCAAATGGCTAGGGAATTGGTGAAATTGCTGTTTTGGGTCCTACAAGCCCAGGACTTAAGAGTATTGATAGGATAGTAGATATAAAATGAGCTGCTCAGATCCCACTTTGTGGAAGAACTTGCTGTTCAGCAGTGAGGAATGAAGATAGCAGACGGATGTCGGATGTCAGCTCCTTTAGCATCTGCCTTGGCTGTAAAGATTTGGTTCATCTGAAGTAATGCTCTTCCTGAGGACTAAACAAAGGGAGGATATAAAGGTCTGAACATTTTGGTTGATGTGTAGTAAGTCTCAAAGTTAACCAACTACATCACAGTTTGACTTCTGCATTTGCCTAATCTTGCTTCTTCTATCTTTTTTCCTACCTCAGGTGTTGACTTCTAATAAACATCTTGTACCCAAGACTTCTTCTCAGAATTATCTTTGGGAGAATCTAACCTACAAGATGTAGGTTCTACTTCCTGCCCCTTAGAATCCAGTAGCCATGCTGTGAAAAGCCAGATCTATATGGAAAGGCGACATGGAGAACACTCTGGTTGATGAACCCAGATGCGCCTCTTGTCAGTAGATAATAACAAGTGGGAACTATGTGAATGAATCATGTTGGTAACTTCCAGATAACCATAACCCTACCTGACGTCACATGAATCAGAAGGCCCACCCATTTGAACTCAAGCCATTGAAATATGAACAGTAGTAAAATAGCTGTTTTAAACCACTGAGTGTTGGAGTGGTGTGTTATGTAGCAGTAGTTAACAGAAACATTTCTCAGCTCTCTCTTTGTAAGATAAAAGTTGTGCTCCCCTACTAAGTTCCACGTCTGTCTGGTAAATCTCCTCTGCAGCTACTTCTTCTGTATACTGTTAACTAGAACTATCTTCCCCATCTTGCTAGTTATTGTGCAGCTATGTTGACATTCAGCAGTCCATTCTCTTATTTGCTGTAAAAAGGAAAAAGTATCTTCCAAATTTTATAAAAATCAAGCACATAATTTTTAAATATTGGAGGTTTAGATGGAAATCTTGTAGACATTGCTCTTTCTCCTTCCTTCTTGCAGATACATATCTTATCTCTGGAAAGAGGTACTTTGATTTACCCCTGCTTATAAACAACAGGCAAGAGGTAAGGCCTATTAATCTCATTTACTTTCTATAAAAGGAAAACAAATGTTAAATCTCTGTATCAGAAGGTCTTAGCTTCCAAGTAGAACATTATCCTAAGGTTCTTCCATAACCAGTAGTATTTGACAATCCGATATGCTTTGAACAGACTTTGAAAAGTATGGCTTTAAACAAAAGCAACTAATGTTTAATAATAGCTATTTAGGGAGCTTGTTAGGTGGTAACTTTGGAGCAGGAAACTTTTTAAAGATTTTCAGTATGTTTTTAAATCATTCCATAAAATAAAAAATTGCTCTCTTATATTTAACTTCTTAGCCTTTATTAATGAGATCAAGTTGCTCTTCTAATACTTTAAGCTGAGTAAATATCAGTTTGGTAAATAAGTTATTTATTATTTACTATAAATAATAGATTATTATATTTATGCCCGCTAATGCTAGGTACTTTATAAACTTTTGAATATTTTTAGTAATGTTTGACTCAGCTTTTAATATTAAGGTTAGGGTAACCTTTTGTCCAGGTTCATGCCCATTTTCTCATTATTACTATCATCATCATTATTATTATTGCTCTCTCTTATTCTCAAAACTGTACTTCTTTGGATGACAAATATATGGTTACCTTAGCTCAAACGGTAGCTATAGCCAAGACAAAATTATGCACATTTATATCAAAAAAGATTATTAGAAATGTTTAAACAATTTAAAGGCTAGTATTTTTTTTTTGCTATATAATAGTATTAAAATATCTTTAAGTGTATTTGGAATCTTAAAAAAGTTTAACATAATTTTTTAAAAGATTCTAAATAACTTTAGACCTAATTGGTTGAAAACGCACTTTCTCAAGGTGAAATAAGCTTAGCAGTAAAAGTATATTTTATAAATCGACTTTATAATTTCTGTCTATATAGTATTTTCCTGTTACTTGAAGAAGACAAATGATGTTTGAAACCACAAAGTAAATTAAAGGTTTTCTTCATCATTAGTTACACAAATTAGAGGGAATGTCAGTTTTATATTAATATTTAATAATAACTTGATTAAATTTTGATTGAAAGCCTGTTTATTTACATATTATGAAAATTTATTTGATATAAAGTTTATAGATTTAGGTGATATTTACATTATGTCAGTTTCTGAGTTTACATATGCCACATAAATTTGGTGCCTATATGACAGCCTCTAAATAAATTTGAATTTGGGAAAAAATAGCAAAATAGTAGAATTTGTGCTTAGGAAGTTTTTCAAAATCAAATTTTAACTTTTTAATTCTATCAACTTGTTTTGTAATTTAAAATAATTGAAAGAGATCATATGTATTGACATGAAAACAATCTGTATGTTTATTGTTCATTCTTTTGGAACCCTGTTTGCCAAGCCTACTACCTACTCAGATCCATCCTCTGAGCTTCTTTGCCTTGTGAGTCTTGTCTCTGTGAACTGTACTACTCAGTCTCTCTTGGCCTGAATATCAAATAAGGGACATTTAAAAATGGGCAAAAGATCTGGACACTTTACCAAGGAGTATATACAGATAGCAAATAAGCATATGAAAAGATGCTCCATGTCATATGTCATCAGGGTAATGCAAATTAAAACAACTGTGAGATATCACTATACACCTGTTAGAATGGCCAAGAGCCAGAATATTGATGGCACCAAATACTGATAGGATGTGGAGCAACAGGAACTCTCATCCATTGCTGATGGGGATGCAAAAATGGTACAGCCACTTGGAAAGACATTTTTGTTTTTTTACAAAGGTAAACATAGTCTTGCTATACATAACAGTTTCACTCCTAGATATTTACCCAACTGATCTGAAAATGTATATTTACAAAATAAATCTTCATGTGAATGGTTACAGTTGCTTTATTCCTAATTACCTCAAACTGGAAGCAACAAAGATAGCTTTCATTGCTTAATGGATAAACAAATTGTGGTACATCTATACAATGGAATATTATTCAGTGGTAAAAGAAATGAGCTATCAACCCAGGAAAATACATAAAGCACCCTTAAGTGCATATTTCTAAATGAAAGAAGACTGTCTGAAAAGGTTATATAATTCCAATTATATGACATTCTGAAAAAGTTCAAACTATAAAGACAATAAAAATAAAGAGATTGTCAGGGGGAGAAGGGGAGGAGGGGGAGAAGATGACAATAGGTGAAAAACAGTTTATTTCAGGGGGTGAAAATATCCTGTGTGATATTGTATGGTGAATAAGTATTACGCATTTGTCAAAAACCTATAGAACTTTATAGCACAGAGTGAAACTTAATGTATGCAAATACTTAAAAAATTATCTAGAAGATTAAAGAATCCCAGGATGGAATGTAGACTGTGGCAAAAGAATCTGAGTGCATTGTATTACAAGTATATGAAAAAAACCTCAACGAAGGCAGAAGGGAAGCAAGGTGCTAATGTAAATACCTTTGGAAATGAGTGGAGCCTGTAATGCTTAAGGCAAAAAGAACTTCACATAAACACAGTACTTTAGTTGATAAACCTGTTCCCCAGAGGGATAAAAGTTGATACTGCTATATACATACATACATACATACATACATACATACATACATACATATATATTTGCACACACACTTGAATTGAACAATTAAGTAAATAAAAGATAGTGGAAGCCAATTTCTCACTGTTAGAGGTTAGAGATGAGCAGGAGGAAGAGCTACAATGATCTATATCGTAAAGGATGAGAGAGGGAGACATCTGTATGAATTCACTTTGAGCTTAGTATAGAAACAGATGGTTACATATAGAAATATTTATATAGATATGTGACTATACACAGGTTAGTATACACAATTATATTTTATTACTGTCAACTGAGAGGTCCTAGAGACAATGACACCCCAGTAACAAGTACATCTAACATCAAGATGTACCCTTCTCCAAGAAGAGAAACCAGGGCTTCTTGGATTACCAGTTGATTTTAAGACTGGGTCAGGAAATATATAAGATGGGTCTGGAGGATGGTGTAATGCTAGAAAGTAAGAAAGTGTTAGGGACTAAATGTTTGTGTCTTCCCCAAATTTGTATATTGAAATCTAATCCTCAATGTAATAGTGTTTGAAGTTGGGGCCTTGGCAAGGTAATTGGGACAAATATGGAGCCCTAAGTAATGGGATTACTGCACTTGTAAGAAGAGGCAAGGAGAGGTAGCTCTCTCTCTGTCTGCATTTGAGGATAAAATGATAAGTTGACAGTCTACCATCCAGAAGAGGATTCTCAACAGAACTTGACTATGCTGATACCATTATCTAGGACTTCCAGGCTCAACAAATGTGAGAAATAAATTTCTGTTGTTTATAAGCCACTTAGTCTATGGTACTTTACTATAACAACCTGAAACATTTAAGACAGGAAGTGCTCAAAACAAAACAAAAATCTACACTGATGGTGTATATTGAAGGGTTAACAGAACCAACTAAAAGAATTGCAAATGGCCCAAACTGGACAAATTTGAGTAATAAAATAAAGATTGGATTATAATCCAAAGTATAGAATAAATAAGACAATCTGAAAAGGTTATTTATCAGTCTATACTGATATAAATAATTGAATGAAAGAATGAATGAATGAACAAATGAATAAATAAATAGAAGAGGCAAATATCCTTTGTAGAAGAATTACAAATAACTTATCTAGATATACTGCCGTCATGGAAGGGGAGCATGAACCCTTACTCCTTAAGTGAATAATGTGTATAGTGACTTTCTTCCTAAGAATATAATATAAAAAGGGGGGAAAATGAGCAGTGAGAATATCTGATAAACATTACCTCAGCCAGATGATCAAGGTTAACAACATTGTAAATATTAAGTTACAAATCAAAAAGACAGTATGTGTCCTTGATATATTGTGATAAAATAATTTTATCTTTATGGTTTTCCTCTCTAGCACCCATAACTCCAGTATAGCTATGAGGAAAACAAATTCCAACTAAGGAGCATTCAACAAAATACTTGATATGCATTCCTCAAAACTGTCAAGGTCATCAAAAACAGGGAAAATCTGAAAAATTGTCATAGAAAGAGTCTAAGAAGATATGACATGTAAATATCATATACTATCCTGGATAAGATGTTGGAACACAAAAAGAATATAGCTGACCCTTGAACTATGCGGGTGCTAGGAGCAGTTGAAAATCCATGTATAACTTTTGACTCTCCCAAAACTTAACTACTAAATAGCTTACTGTTGACTGGAGGCCTTACCGATAACATAAGCAGTCAATTAACACATATTTTTTAATGTTATACATATTATATACTGTATTCTTACAATAAACCAAGCTAGAGAAAAGCAATGTTATTAAGAAAATAATAAAGAAAAGACATTTATGAACTGTACATATTTATTGAAAAATCCATGTATAAGTGGACCTACACAGTTCAAGGATAAGCTGTAAAAGATAATAACTCTGCAAACTTGAATAAAGTATGGGCTTTATTTAATTATAATAGGTCAATATTGGTTCATCACCTCTAACAAATGTACCACGCTAATGTCAGATGTTAACAATGGGGAAACTGCAATGCAGGGTATAAACTCTGCATTATCATCTAAATTATTTTCTGTAAATCTAAAACTGTTCTAAAAAAAACTCTTGAAAAAAGTGTCTATCATAGAGTCTGATACATAGTACACTGAAAATCAATGCAAGGTTAAGAAAGGAATACCTTCATGAATTCAATAATTGTATTCTTGGATTAGAATAAAACATTACAGATTAAAATAACCCAAAGAACCATCTTGTTAGACATCCGTACAAAGAAATAAAATGAAAACAGGAGATATTAAGTGACTTGCACAGCATCAGAGTTGTTAGAAATTAGATCCCTTTCTTGAACAGAATTGCTTAGCTAATGAAATCTCAAATTATTGGAATATTTATCTGTATATCTGTATTACAAACCTTTCTAATTTGAGTAATTCTAACATCTTGAAAGGATAAAGTGCAATCCATTTAGTTATGGACCTTTAAGAGAATCTGCGCAACTGCAGATTTTAGAAAAGAAGACCCTCTCTATGTAAATTAGCCATTAACTAATTGGAAATTGAAGGAGTTTAAGGAAAGGAATAAAAGTATGTAGAAGCATTTTTTTAGATAATGCCTGGAATGGGGAAAAAATAGGCACTGGAAAAATACATATTCTACACATTGCCATGTTCTGTTTAGACCTTGGAAAACTCATTCAGTGGGATTATTACAGGGCTCATTAGAAGAATTGAAGAAAAAAATAACAATAAAAGCTTTATTCTCTGATAAGGGCATATAGTTAGTGAAAGGTTTTTACTTTATAAATCCAAAGTTTGGAATGGTTATGGACCAGGAGAAATTCTTAGCACAGAAGTGTCCTCACTGATAAATTCACGGTTGAGCTAAGCTCTAATTTGGCTTGTAGGTATCTGTGGTATTCAGACATTGATATTTATTTAAATATTTTATGTTACACATCTTTATTTATTTTTGAGTCATTAAAATAATGTGGTCATTATAATAGTTTATTTATAACAGGAAAGGCTCAATTAAATCTAGAAATTTGTGTGGTTTTTTTTTTTTTTTACATTTTCCTCCCAAGTTAGAAATAGGTCTGTTAACACAATGCTATCCTAAGTAGATGTCACTCTCCATTCAATGACAAAAATTGCAGAGAAACTAATCAATTTTTAAGATACTTCCCTAAAAAAATCGACCCTCGTATACAATATGAATAGATTTGGTGCATAGGTCATCAATATCTTGTAGAAAATGTAATTTGTAGTGATGGTAAATTCTAGTTACAACATTTTTTTTTCCTGGTAATTGACATCTGCTTACACAAATGATAGTAGTCATCAAACATTGCACTGAGATTCATATATACGATGGAGCAATGTTAGGGATTAATTGGGAATAGAGGAATACTCTAGAAAGATCAACAAATTGAAACGTTTGCTTTTGAAGCAAAGCTTCAATAAATTTAGAAATAAGTCATAAGACGTCAATTTGGGTTTTCACACTAACAATTTTTTAAACTTTTCTGGTATGGAGGATACTTTTATTCTCCAATTTTGATCACTAAAAATTTTTACTTGTACTCTGAATGCACCTGTATGTAACACAAGCTAGATATGTATTATATTTACATAGTTTAATTATTTAAGTGAGTTTCCATAGCTCATTAAATAATGTTTTTAAAGAATGAAAGCCAGAGGACTACGAAGCCATCTTTATAACATACCATTACACCTCTGCCAGTCATCTAGAAAGCAAAACAACAAACAAAATAATATTTTTTAGGAGGGAAACAACTCAATATATAGGAACTCAAATCGTTTTCCAGTTGGTCATCAGGGAAGTTTCACCTTTTGCTTTTTAAACTATTAGGTTACTCCATCGTATTTAAGTGCTATCTTCTGTTAAATACTTTTCACAATTGGTTCAAATTCTCCTTGTCAAAATATTTATCCTGTAACTCAATTAATAAACAATGTTTCAAATTAATTGTACACTTAAAGTATACATCTAGAAATACTAATCTGCTCTCCTGCCATCCTGCTAAGATTTCTAGTGCTCAGCTTGCAGGTACTACTGCTCAAACTCAAGGGGCTGCAGTAGGAGCCAGGTGAAACTTTCTGGGTGACTCCGGTGACCATTTTTGGGCCCCCGACACCTAATATGAGGGTAATTACTTCAAGTCACACCTCAAGTTCCTCAATGACTGCCTTTTGTTTCCCGAGCAAGATGTGGCACCCAACATCTATGAGACCGGGTACATGTGCACCTCTAACCTCCACCCCCGGTCGATGATCCCTCCCACACCCCCAGGGCTGGGAGCTGCACTCGGAAAGGTAGAACCCCACCCAGAAATTAGGGCTGGCCTCCTGAGCTTCATCTCCCTCCTGAACGAACCCCATACCTTCTCAACCTCTAACAGAAACTCCTGTGTGCTGTTCAGAAAGCAGAAAGAGTAAAAGTACTGTCAGGGAATACACGGGCCGCACGCGGAAGAATATCTTGGGCGCCACGCGTAGGAACAGCCGGGTGCCACGCGTGGGCGCGAGCCGGAACATGTAAAGCAGCGTCCCACGCTGGCCCAGTGTTGCGTGAAGATCCAGCTATGGCACCTGAGCAGGTCTCCGACTGCGGCACCTGAGCAGGTCTCCGACTGCGTCTCTGTCTATAGCCTATGAGAAGGGCAGTGGGCTCAGGCTGAGGCCCAGGTCAACAACTGCTTCGGGGACCAAGAGGACGGCTCTAGCCAAGAAGAGGTCTGACACGAAGTCCCTCTTGGAAGAAGCTTACGAATTTTACCTCATCAGGTCAGGACTGTGTGTGCTCTCGGAGCAACTCCTGATGCCAAGACTGCCTCACGGAAGGTTTGTGCTGCCTATTTCCTTGGGTGTTTTATTATGTGTCTCGCTTTTCTTTTTTAGTTCTGGGCATTCCTCTGCTTCAGAAAGGAGGAACTAGCTGCTGTCCATGGCCTTCGGGGCACCACTTGTGCAGGGGCACGAGGCAAGGGCCTGCCAGACCAAGGAGGCCTGGGGGGCCAATCCCGGCTAGATCCGCTGCTCTCACTGGTTTGGGATTCCCAGAGAGTGAGTGGACGGATTAATTTGTGGTCATCTCTTCTCTCAGCTCTGGTTTGTTTGGAATCTAAATAAAATAATTTTTTGAAGGAAAGAAAAAAAGGTACCTTCGTCAATGAAGCTTTGGAAAATAGGTCAATGGAAAGATATGGCCGCAGTTTTCAGATATAGTTGGCCAGGGCTAAGGAAATTATACTTTATTTACCAATATTCTTATTTTGTCTTGTTGATTAGACCACAGTATACTAAATCAGAGAAATCGTCAGTGTTGTTGCTTAGTTACAATGGATTTTCGTTTTCAGTAATTCTTCAGCAAGTAGAAAAGGAAACTTTCACTTTTTTTTTCTTTTTGGTATTTTTCTCATTAAAACAAAGGGACTGTCAGTGTCTCCTCTTGAATTCAATTCTGATTATTCTCTTTCATTTTTTTCCCCTTTATCCACTTTTGTTTTTGCCTTTTCTCCAGTTAACTGCCTTTCCTCATTCTAAAGTTAGCTTTTCTAAACTTGGCTATCTTCTGCCAAAATACTTTTTGGCAATCTGCCAATGTTTTCAGCACTGATATGTGACAGCTTCTAGGATTTTTCAGTCTGTTGGTTTGTTTCTCTTTGAATTCATATATTTCCCCTTCCCCCTCCCAAACCCATAGTTCCTGTATTGTAAATCTCAGCTTTATTTTTACTGAGGAGGGAGCCATATTCCCTACTTAGCAAATAAATTAGAGAGTTCCTTCAACCCCAGAAGCCAGAAAGATCAAGGTACATTCACAGGAGTCTGATCATCACCTAAACTTAGGGGCAAACTGAGCAGAAAAGAGCTTGCTGGTTCCTTTACATTTTATTCTTGCACACTCGGTGAACTAAAGAAATGATTTTAAATTTTTCTAACTAGGCTTTTTATTATTTGCAAAAACTCTAATTTAAAGTCTTGACTGAAGGTTTCTTAATTCACCCACAAACCATAAAATGGAATTTTGCAGCAGCAGCAGTGGCAGTAGCAGCAACGAGAGCTCAGAAATTCCCAGGTTGTTTTGATGATAAGGTCCGTGAACTTAGCATGTGGTCCACCACTCCTGGACCTGCAGAACTGCATTAGATCTGCTCAGTATTTTTGTAAAATCCCCAGACATGGCTAAGGTAGATTGTATTATCATAAAGTCCTAGGATGCATACATAATCTCCAATTTATTCTTTGCCATTGTCTCTTGCATCTAAGCCAGTTACTATATCCTTCTTTATTTTTTGATTTATTCTAGTGTTGAAGAACACATTTCTATTAGACATATTAGACTCTATATTTCTTATGTTTGAAGATTTTTCTCTTTAATATTTAGAGGCACAATGACATGATACAAAAGCTACTAGACTATTAGGAGACCTGGGTTCTTAGTCCTATTATGTCTTGGCTCATTTGTTTTTATCATACTTTTTTTTTATATTATTTAATTTACTTTTGTTGTAAGAAATAGAAGCCCACCCTAGCTAGTGTAGGCAGAAAATAATCTGGAGGATATAGGGTACTATAAGTTTAGCTTACTAAAAATCTGAAAAATCCAACAGATAAGAATATGGATAGCTTTTGGAATACTGGTAGTAACAGCAAAGAGTCTCATCAGGTTATCAAGCACTGACCCCCACCCCCACTGTCACAAATTCCAGAGAAGATCTGTCTCATTGGTCTACATGAATGAAAATGGAGGGAAACATTCTTTTGATTGATCTAACTAGACTGTACCTAATTGGAAAAGACCATTTTCCTAGAAGCAAAATTCAGATGTTAATGGAAGAAGGAAAAAAAAAAAATGTTGGCGAAATAACAAAATCCAAAAGGATGGGACAAAATAACAAATTGTTCACTCAATTTTTATGCTTCCAAAACTATCATTCTTTATTTGCTATAGTGAGTTTTATATGAAATATTAGGCAACATAATAATTCAACTTCATAATTATCCTTAAACTGGGGCCTCTTTCCAACCTTTCTGTCACTGCATTGGGCCAGTCCCTCATTTTGTCTTTACTAAACTGTTATTGTAGCTTCCTAATTGACTGCATTGCATCTAGTTTTACTGATCATCCTGTAGCTGCTCTTTCGTAACTGTTAGAATTATGTTTTTAAAATACATTTTTGCTTCTTAGCATCTGACTGTAGCTGCAGTATTGTCTATAAGATACTCAGTGTCTGTTCTTATCATCCTGCTGGGCAGAATTATATGTCCATTCTACTTAGCTATTAGAGCACTTCGTACATAGTTTATTTAGAGTTCTTGATTCACCGAATAATTATTATAAAAGAGAAAAACATCTCTTTAAAACAATAAACAAAAAAAGTTCTCAGATAAGCACACATAACACTTGCTGTCTTGCTGCTTCAGTTTTCTAAAGGCAATTTTTATTTAAAAAGATTCCTATAGAGGAAGAATTAAATATTATGTGTTTAAGGGAGAAAGACCAAAATTTCAAAACCTCTTTAGGTTCTTCTGTTCTGCTAAGTCGTTCATATCTGGAGTGAATAGTCTTCTTTTTTATATGCCACCTTAATGAATTTGTATATGTACAAAACTCACTCAAAGCCAATTTTTCTGTGTAATGGAGTGACAAGTGATGGGCATTTTGAATATTTTGGGGAGAAGGGTTTAGGAAGCCTGAGAAGTAGTATTAACAGGAAATATGAGACAGATTTTGAGAAAAAGGGTGTTATGCAACATGGAACCCTTTTCAGTTGGAACCTCAGTGGACACACCAGTCAGTGAAATTTCCCCAGGATAAGAATTGCTAAAAAGTTGATAAGAATAGTTGCATCCAGTATTTAATTTTAAGTCATTTGCTCTTCTGTGCATTTGTAGTGGGCATTGCACCTGTCTTTACAACATTTCTTTCACTCTTCTCATTATGTAGAAAACATTTGGTTTAGGTAGAATTAAACTTTCCTCTTCCATCAACAGTGATAGCAAATTGACCTAAACTCTCAGGTAATCCTATAATACCATTTAGACAGTGATTAGTTTGAAAGTAATCTAGGCTTAATCCATTTAACACTTTTCCTGACATTTTTCTGAGGCACCATGGTTGGTTTAGAAAAGATCCATTCAGCAGAGGTTCAAGACTTTTTGTCTGGTTGTGAGAATTGTCCTGACTGTCCTACTACATGTGAAGACATACAGCTCCAATTTCTGATGACAGTTGCCATTTGACTATATGTGGGGCCATCCTTAGGAAGACTCTGGCTATGAATAACAGAGATGGAAAAATGAAAAGAAAAAGAGGAGTCTTTGATGACTTGAGTCACTAAGATTAAATGACCTATAAGCTGATATTGAAGCTTGCCAAACCTCTAGTCTTTCTATTTAGATTACCCAATAAATCTCATTAATTGAATAAAACCAAACTATTGATTCACCTCCTTTTCAAATAGACTTCTCTTGTAGTCTTACTAATTTATTAAATGGCAACTCTGTTTTTCCATTTGTTCTCTTACAACCCACATCTAATCCATTAGCAAATCTTGTCAGTTTTTCCATCATAATATATCCAGAATCTCGTAACTTCTCATTATTTTCATTACTACCACCTTGATGTAAACCACATCATCTCTTTCCTAGATTATAACCATAGTGTCCCAAATGCCTCTTTGCTTCTGCACTTACCATCCTATTCTCTATTCTGTAAACATAGTGGTTCTCTGTAAATGTAAGTCAGAAAATGCCAGTCTTCTTTCAAAAACTTCCACTACAAATAAAAGCTCAAGTCCTTACATTGATCTAGAAAGTTCTCTATGATACGGACCCCAGTTATCTTTGAGACTTATACTGTTTATGCTTTGTCACTCTGCCCAGGACACAGTATCCTCCCTGCTTTTCTTTAAACACGCCAAGTTCAGCATCTTTGCATTTGCTCTTTCCTCTGCCTGCAACTCCTTTAAGTTGTCCACATGTCTCACTTCCTAAGTTCCTTCAGGTTTCTTTTTAAATGCCACCTTTCCAGTGAGTTTTTTTTCTTGATTCCCGTATCTAAAAGATGAGATACACCCCGTGTTCTTCCTCTCCATAATTGTCTTTGTAGTATGATCACTGCACATACATATGAATTTATCTACTTGCTTATTATCTGTCTCCCTCAAGGAATTTTTGACTTTTTTTATTGCTAATTCTCCAATGCCTGAACCAATAACTGTTTATCGAATGGTTTAATACTGTTCGACTTATATATTTTTTTAACGATTACAAACAAAAGGTTCTAAGAGCTACAGTTTTGAATTAATATCCGTTCACTATACCCAACTTTTTAGGAATCTAAGTTAAATATTAAGGTCTTACATTCATGAGTGCTTTGGGAAATCTGAGATAAATTATCTGTATTCCCGTCAGAGTGATTTGGTCACAAAAGGTGAAACATCAGGGTGAAAATTCATCAAAAGCAGAAAATTGGAGCAAAAGGTCTGTAGGAGAAACATGAACCTCCAGAGAAGTCAATAGGTGGGAAAGAAGGATTTGATTTTCAACATATACATAATAGGAGCTTAAGCAAATTTATTTAAATATTAAGGGAAGTGTGGTAACCCAAGGCTGAAGCAGTTGATATTTATGTTACATTATTTATATGTATAATTTTCTCCTTGTACTGTTGACTTTTTGGGAACAATATCATTCCATTTATCATTGCTCCAGTACACAAAGAAAGTGTTCAATAGAGAGTTGTTGCATAAATGAAATAGCATTGGAGAAGAGCTCTAGAGTTGGTACTGCCAGTAACTAGATGTTAAATGTGTTATTTAGTCTGCTGTTGCTAGGTACCTTCATCTGTAGAATGAAAATGTTGGACTTCATTTATTAGGTCCTTTCCAACTATGGAATATTCTATAATTTTATCTGGTTATGTATGAGTGGAGACATGCACACACTTTCATCTAATGGAAATAAAGATATATTTCTTAAAAATATCCTTTGCAAATATATTTTGCTTAATATAGCTTACAAAATAGTGTTTTCAATGATCTTTTGGCATTATGGATTAACTTTTATGTTCCTAAAGCCATATCCTTTGAATGCTGCTAAATTCACATTTTACTAATGGCAAGGATCTGATTAAAACTAATTTCATAGTGATTCTTTGACATTCTCAAACATAGAAATGTGTGTTTTTCTGAGTAAAAGTCAGAGCATATCATAAATTATAAAAGTTATAATTAAAGTTCAGTCTAATATTGGATAGTAGTTATGAAATGAAAAATGCCTGAAAGGCTAAACTTTTACAAAATTAGAATTTCCTGGTCCCTCCATTTCCTTAACTTTCGGCTCCCGTAGTCTCCACTGGATTCACTGGAACTCTGCCTCTAGGCTTTGGTTTATCTCATCAGTTGCTTCTTCAGTTGTTCAACTTCACTCTTTGAAAGAACTTAAAATTAGAAAAGCAGATAGTGTTTAAGAGCATAGGCCAACAATCAGCCCACCGAGGGGAAGTCAAGGTAGCAACTTAAACGTATGTACAGGGTCAGTATAGGAGGGAGCAGAAATGTCCTGTGACTTCCAAGTGACATAGGCACTGGCAGTTTGTCCCCGAGTACCAAAGTAATTGATCTGAAAGGTAACAAGGAAACTTAGGGAATTTTGACATTTGTGAGTGGGCCACTAAGTTCCATTATTAGAAACTAGGACTCAGTTTCGAATCTAATAAGTGATAGAGTTAGTTCTACTGGAAGACTTTTGCCCTTGGCTGGACTTAATCCAGAAACTAAACAGTGGTCCTGTTCTATAATTGGGACTCATTAGTGGAAAAACCCAGAGAAAGTAAAGGCAGGAGGAAGAAGGAAGGGCTAAAAATGCCTTCACTTTTAGGGAAAGGAACCAGTTAGCAGACCGAAGAGGGAACAGTAAGATATAAGAGAAAAACCAGAATACATTATTAAGACTAAGAAAGGAAGTGGTTTAATAAAGAGCATTAATAATTATACAATGAATTTTCACCTTATTCATGAGTTAGATTCTTAATTCATGACATAAGCTGAAAATGATGTGAAGTCAAAACCAGTTTACAAAATCCATCATGAAGTTGCTATATCTGTTATCAATACACAATTTTTCTGTAAAAATTCAACAGAAGTGTTTTTCTCCCTCAAATTAGAATAGTTCCTCCCTTTGTCCTCCTTTGCTTCTTCCCTGCCTACCTTCTTAACTCTCTAGCACCATAAAACATAGTTGAATTTCGCATAGGGGCCATGCTGAACATAGAAGACAAAGTTTTCAACACTGGATTCACAGTGAGCAAGTAACTCACATTGTGAGAAACTAACTGAGATGATGGTGGGTTCAGGTATCCCATTCAATGCCTGTTTTGGAGCAGAGGTTCATTGACTAAAATAGCACATAAATTGCTGTGTATGTTATGTTTTTTTTTTTTTTTCCCATTCTCTTTGGCTAAGTGTGTGTAAATTGATATTTCAGTAAATGCTTTATGATTTGGCTATTCTGTTATGCCACAGAGACATCAGAAAGAGTAAGGACAAAGAAAAGGCCATTTTAGTGCCCATTTAGGGAATTATAAGTGACCTCCGAGTGAAATTTATAGACGATATTAAAGAATGGGAACCAAATTTCAGAGCCAGTTAAGAGGAAGTTTCTGAATCTTTTAGTGAAACTAGTAATTATTGATGAAGATCATCAAGATTAGCGGTTCAAACTGGCATGCATAAGAAGCACCTGGAGAGTTTGGTTAAAAATGCAGATTCTGGGTTTTATTCCAGAAATTCTGATTCAGTAATATCAAAGCAGAGACCAGAAAAGAAAACTTCAAATAAGCAGAAAGTGTTTCAGATGCTGATGTCCTCAGATCACATGTTGAAGTACTCAGGTCTTAGAGGAAGAGAGGAGAAGGAAAAACAAAGGTCTTTCATTAGGATTAGTTTTGACAAGGAAAAAGGTGAACTTTTCCTGTAGGATAAGAGAAGATAAAAAAATGAGTGTCAAGGAAAAGCTAAACTAAGGTAGAATGAAGGTAATAATTTTAATTTGAAGGCTGTAAGGTGATCTTTCAGGAAGCAAGGAAGAGAAGAGAGTGACCAAGAAAGGATAGAAAAACGGGAAAAATTTGAAATAGCTCTTATAGTTGAGTGCAGGTCTTCCAAAGATAGTATATTTTCATCTTAAGGAAAATGGTTTCAACTGCTATCTCCCTCTTTCCAACCTCCCTTCTTACCCTAAGAATTATTTTAATTGGGAATAAACAATAGAGATAGAATTGTTCAACAGCAATGATTAGCCAGTTTAAATTTAGGCAGTGTAAATATTTGGAAAACTGGATCTTGAAGATTCTATAACTTTGTCTCATTTCAAAAAGCAAAATAATTGATACCTTGGAGAGCAGAGGCAAAGATTTACCTCTAAGTTCTATCTCTTTGTTTTTATACTACTGTTTTTTCATTATAGGCATTGTTAAGTTTTTTTTTGTTTGTTTGTTTTGTTTTGCTTTTCTTTCCCCTGTCTTATCCTTTAACTTGACGGTTGGTTTTATTGACTTTACTTCTGAATTTTGGGAAACTAGTTTTATGGTGTACATGATATCCTTCCTGGACAAAGATGAAGAGATCAGGTAAGCTTTTGGAGGACAGTTAGGCAAAAGAGATTGTAATCCATTTTACTTTAGCCAAGGTATGGTAGGTAGCATCTCTCATATCTGAAGGCAAAGAGCATGCTGAAATGTATAAATACAAAGCTAACATTTATTGAATGTTTATTTTGAGGTACCAACTATCAAAAGAATGTGCCTAGAAAGGAGCTGTTAGGCATAGAAAGTGTGATGGTTAATTTTATATGTCACCTTGACTAAGCCATAGTACCTGATTTTGATCAAATTCCCATCTGGATGTCACTGTGAAGGCATTTTTGAAAGATGTGATTAACGTTTAAATCAGTAGACTTTAAGTACAGCAGATCACTCTTCCTAATGTGGATGGCCCTTATTTAATCAGTTAAAGGCCTTAAAAGAAAAGACCGAGGACCCCAAAGAAAAAGTAGTTCTGGTTCCAGACTGCACTTGGACTCAATATTATAATATCAGTGCTTGCCAGAATTTGCAGCCTGACAGCCTGCCCTGTGAATTTCAGACTTGCTAACTCCCACAATTGCATGAGTCAATTGCTTAAAATCTCTCTTTTGCTCACACTTTCTGTATCTCTCTCTCTCTCTCTCTCTCTCTCTCTCTCTCTCTCTCTCTCTCTCTATCCTGTTTTTGATTCTAATGGTTTAATGACTTTACTATTTGGGATTAGGAATACTGTATAGTTAAGACTCAATGAATGGCACAGACTCTCTACCCAGGAAAATGTGCATACATACATACACATATAAAATTTTGCACATATATCTAAGGTATCCAGGGATTAAGAATTCTTGCTCTGGGTTTAGATGTCAAACTGGTTTATCTCTAAGTAAAATGCAATGAAACTTTCTAGCTTGGAATTCTCACTGAATTTTACTTAGGTTGTAGGTAGGAGTCAAAAGCCAAAATTTATGGTGGGTAGACAAGAATATGATTTGTGTTCTAAGGTTTCTGTAAGGATCCGAGACCAAAAAAAAAAAAAAAATGCTTTTTGTTGATGTGAATTTGAAGGACACTGAAACTGCAAAATACACATGTTTTGAGGCAGTTTGCTTGCCAATATAGGGTATATAGCCAGAACATTAGTGGGCAGAGAGGGTTCCCATATGACAGCTGAATTGGCATAATAATTTTACCAGGTATAATTACCAGAAACCCAACTACTGGAGTGTAAACAAGAAATAGGTTTAAAGAAGATTCCAGACAGACACTAATTTTTAATCCCAAACTATCAATGGAGTGTTTTAATTCCTACCAGAATCAAGAATATGCTTGTTTCTTTTTATTATATGGAAATTTTTTTCTTTCCAGATGGTTTCATGGATATTTTACAGTGAATTTCAGACAGTTGATGTTCAAAATGCTATACTCTCAAGTAATGATTTGTGACCCATAAATGTGAGCCAAAAGTTACTGCTAGGGGTTAGTATAAAGAGAACTCGGATTCTGCAAAAGTTAGTAAAAATTTAATAGAAAATAACTATGAAATAAAGCAGCACAAAATATCAAGAATGTTATATGCTGAATTTGAAACATCAGAGACTATCCATTAACTTGCTTTGCCAAGTTAACTCATTTTTTACATATATCAAAAGAAAGAGCTTGTTCTGTCATCTCTGTGCATATATTTGAAACTTTTTATTAAATTATTTCAGTATAATCTAATGCTACACTGTTTACCAAAAAGATTCAGACCCCTGTATGCCAAGAACTGTAAATTGTGAAAGGGAGAATACTATTATTTTATGTGCATATGTTTTTGTGCTTAATTTAATGCCAGGCGAAACTCCGTCATATCTATTGGACTAGCAAATAACGATATAACAAATTCTGTGTATAACATGGTGTAGTGATTAATTTTATGGGTCAACTTGACTGGGCCTCAGGGTGCCTAGATATCTGATCAAAAATCATCAACATAAGGGTGTTGTTGGATGAGATTACATTTAAATGTGCAGATTGAGTAAAGCAAATAGCCCTCCATAATGTAAGTGGGTCTCATTCAGTAAGCTGAAGGCCTGACTCAAACTGAAACATTGGCTCTTTCTGGGTCTATAGACTACCTGCCTTCAGACTGGAACTACAGTATCAGCCCCCTTGGGTCTCAAGCTTGCCAACTCACTCCATTGATGTTGGGACTTGTCAGTCTCCATAATCATGTGAGCCAATTCTTTATAATCTGTCTGTCTCTGTCTCTGTCTCTTTCTCTTTCCCCTTCTTCCTCACCCTCTCTCTCTCCCTCTCCTTCTCCATCTGTTCATCTCAATATCCCTGTCTATCTCTAAATCATCTTATTGGTTCCATATTTCTGGGGAACTCTAATACGCATAGTATTAAAATAGTTTTAGCACTTACTTAAAATTTGGAATTCTTCTAGGACTGTTTATAGTAATGTTATAATATTTGTACTCTTGCATAACTTTTCCATTTATAACCATTATCCATATGGTTATAATTATTCTTAAAACTAAAGTTATTGGTAAAAAAATGAAAAATTTAGAAAGAATCTAGTGATGAGATTGATTTGGTTTAAGATGAAATAACATGTATTAATGTTTCAACTGATGTTTTAACAAAAACATAGAAAAATAAAACATTATACTAGAAATCCTTCTATAAAATTACTAGAAATTTATAGACAAGAAAGTTAAAGAGAAGTTATTTTTGTTGGGAATCATTTTCATGGCAGTAAAAATTACTCAAATCCTTAGTACGTTTATATAGTGAAATTTTGAAAAGAGTTCTACAATCTCTGCCAAGTTACAACAGCATTTGAAACAAAACAAAATGAGCATAAAAATAATGCTTTCAAATTTAGGATAAGTGAAATAGCTTAATATTATCAAAAATGTATGCAAACAATTTGAATCTGATCCTGAAAAGGCACTTATTAAATGACACTCTATTATATTATAACAATTAGATTAGCAGGCAGCTAGGAAAATTCAATTAGTACATTGTCTGAAAATAAAGCTAAGAGAATAATATAAGAATATGCATACAAGTTACTTGACTAATTAGTTTATAGGCTGACATACATGCAACCTTTACAATTCAACTGGACAATAGAAAAATATTTTAGAGCTTCCCATTTGCTTGTTTTTGTAGTGTATGTGAACATACGGGCATTTATTACTTTGTAAATCACTGACACAGAAAGAAGAAATTTGTTTTGAGATTTTAAGAGAAAGTTTAACAAAACTAGCATTTTATACAAATTTATAAAATGACACCACAGAATATTTTATTATAAAGATTTAAATTTGTTTAAGAGCTCATTTATTCATGTTCTTTCAAAATCAACATAGCTCTAATTATATGCCATATTTTAAGATAATCCATTTGTAAATATTTTCTCACTCAATATCCTGTGAGGTAGGTATCATTTAGTATTTCTAATTTACGTCTCAAGGAAAAAGTTTAAAGAGGTCAAGTTCAAATAGTAATTAAATGGGGGAGGCAGAACTCCAGCCCCAGGTCTTTCAGACTTCAAAACGTTTTGCTCTTAACCACTATTATATTATATATAACTTGTAATAATTTAACTCTGGAATAATTTCATATGAATCTTTTTTAATTTTTGTGGATCAGTCATGATCAAGTGTAACGAGATTGCAAGGCATGCCATTCAAACCTATTACATTTAGAAATGAATTTTCTATGTGAATCAGGATTTTCTGCTAAGTATAAACCAAAAGAAAATTTAGAAATTAATTAAATATTGGAATTGAAGCTACTATGACTCCACAACTGTAATTTAAAGGTTCATGGAAACACTATTATTGTTCTTATTTACTGTGTATTTTAAATTTAAACTTACAAAGTATGGTTATACTAAAGTTAAGACTTTCATCTCTTAATTCATTAATTTCATACAAAACAAATGTTTATAGTTCTGTCAAATTCTGTATTGTCATATTTCCATGACAAAAACTGGTATACAACCAAAAACCATCTCAACTCTAGGTCTTCAGATTAAATCCTGGATTCTTATCAGTGAACCATGCTGTTTACAGATAATTTCATCTCCATACATCAAAAATATTTAAATCAAAATTTAAAAAAAGAAATCAAAGAAAATCAGTAGTGTTTTCAAGAAAAAGTGAATTTCCAGTCCATCAATAAGAGTATATGAATTATTCATTAGTCAGTGATTTACTAAGTTATCAAAAGTAAAGATGTTTGATTTTGGTGTTTATTTAATTTCTTATCTGCTGAACGTATTGCATTAAAGTTTTCCTGAATCATAGCATAATAGATAAAACTTTATAAATTTTTTATTTGATAGAATATTTTTATGAAATTATCTTTACCTGTCTATTATAATGCATGTGTCACTTTTCTGTAGGACTAAATTATTTCATATTTCAAAAAAAAGCTTCTTTTCTATAATCTATTCTTTTATAATAAGAGTATCTGAACTATACTTTTGAGAGAATCTTTTTTTGTCTTTCATACAGAGCATAAAACATTTTAAAAACTCTTAAAAACTGTTTTTTTAAAGTCAGTAGCAGGTTATCAAAATAAAACAATTCTACCACTAGTAGTATGTATCAAATTCAAACTACAAAAAAAGAACAATTTTTTGTCTTCCTAATACTGCATGGCCAATTTCACATTCAACTATGTCAAAATTAGCTGTGACCAAAATATGCAGAGCATCAATTTGCAATGGCTTGTAAATATAGGCCTACATGTTGTGGATTAATATTTTTCATGCACAGCAAATCAGAACAAACATATTTTCTTCAGTCATGTCAGACCTTGACACTCTCATATTCACATGCCCTTCACAACCAAGACCAAGAAATTCACAGTTTGTGAAAAGACTGATTTGATAAATGACAAGCTGACAAGCACTAGCTTTAGATATCATTTTAGGGATTCTAAATTTATTATCTATGTGAAAAACATGTCTTGAAGTATGCAATTCAGTGGGTCCAAAATTACATTTTTACTGATATAATAGTGGTATATGCATCTCCTCTGAAATAATACAGAAAATGAATGCAATTATCTTTTTCTCTACCTTAACAGTTAACAATTTAGGCATTTGGTAATATTTACTGTTGCTTAAGCATTTATTAATAATGAAATATTTGGTAAAGACATTTGCCTTGAGGAAGAAAAGAGGGATGGAAAGAGGATATCTTGAGACTGATAGACTTATTAGCTGTATGACATTTGACAGGTTTGCAAAACCTGAGTGGCATTTTTGTTTTCATTTGAAATATGAGGATATTAAGAGCTATCTCACATGTTTTTTGAGGATTAAATTTTAAATCAGTATAAAATTACAGGTACAATTGAGCTGGAGGTAGGTACTCAATAAACATTCCTTCCCTGCCCTCATTTTATCATTGTTTTCTCTCAAAAATAATCCAGAATGAGCTAATATGGTAACCACTAGCCACATGAGGCTATTGAACACTTGAGATGTGGCTACTCTAAAATGAAATGTGCTATAAATGTAAAATACACACTGGATTTTGAAGACTATTATAAGAAAAAAATGCAAAGTATCTTATTTAATAATTATACTGATTACATGTTGAAATGGTACTATTTTAGATATATTAGGCTGCATAAAATATATTATTAAATTAACTTCACTTGTTTTTTATTTTTTATGTACTATATAAAAGTTTTAAATTACATATGTATAGTGCCTCACATTATATCTCTGTTAAATAGTGCTGATCTAGAAATGAAAAGATTCAAAAAATCCAAGGTTCTGATAAAGTTCCTAACCCATGTAAGAAAAGGAAGAGATTTTAGTGTATTTTCACACTTCACAGTCCTTGTAGAAAGGAATCATATTTTATTACAATCCTGGAAAAAAGCAAATTGTATCAGCTAGGAAACATTTTTGATTAGGCTTCTTATAGTTACGAGGTAAAAAAGGAGTTTTTCTTGACTTGTCTAATATAATTTTAAAAATTGCAATAAAATAGAAAAAATTATATTGTAATTTCTGTTCTCTCTGCCTTGCACATAATGACTGCATCAGACAACACCAGGCACTTATTCCTTATAGCTAATGGGTCCAACTGTTTCCTTAAACTACCTAAAATTTATTGAGGTCTTGACCAACCAAATTCTTTAACCCGGAGAGGGCCTTAGCCAATTTTTCAGAAGATAGAAAGAGTAACAAGAGGAACTGATAATATTAGATAGTCCTATCAACTTTCCCACACTGTATGTAATAAAGCGTATTTTCTAAAAGGCAAACCTGATCATATCTTTTCCCTTAAAATCTTCAATAACTCCTCATAGGTTCCAAGAGAAAGTTCTTGACCAGAAGTTTACATTGTTATATACATAGCTGTTTTCTCTCTTTGTCCTTGTAAGTGTGTAGAGCACTACCAGGGTTAGGATTCCTCCCTGCTGTGTGTCTGCCATAATGCATGCAAACCAGCCACACCTGGCCTAAGCATACAATTGTTTGCTTTGCTGTTCCTCTGCTGGTAAGTTTTTCTTCAAACAACACTCTTGTTTTTTGCATCTGTCCCGCTAGAGTTAATATTAAAGTGGAGAGACAGGTAAGATAGGTATCTTAAATACATAGAATATTAGATACTGTCAATTGTGAAGGAAAAACAAGTATTGAAGGGGAATAATATACATGTATGCATTATAGAAGTTTGGAATTTAGAGGGTAGCTATAGAAGACCTCATAGAGAAAGTAGCATTTGAGAAAAGGTATGAAGGAAGTGCTATTACCTCGTGGCTTCATCCAATGCCCTTATTATTAGGAATATCTCTTGCTAGAGTTTCAACCCTTTCCTCATAGACCTAGTATGAGTAAATATATGAAAATGCTGAAAGTGTGAGTAAATTTGGAAAAAAGATAAGCAGCACAGAAGACTTGTGGATGAGGCCTGCTATGAGGTCCAGAGAAATGCAAATGACCCCCTTGTCAGAAGGAATGCCTTTCATTCTCCATGTATTTTATCTTCAAGCATGATTGCAGTCTCTGGCTCAGAAGTTTTGAAATGTAGATCTACTCTAGGTTCAATAGATAGCCATGAGATTAATTTAGTAGGTAGTAATTAACTGCAAAAATAAATAAGTAAATAAAAAAGAATAGAAAATAGTATCATTTGCTGCAGTAAAGATAGGAATTATTTTAAACATGTACATACATTTAGTATGTATTCTCTGGGCAATTATATAAAATGTAGTTCTTACTATGGGTCATGGATAAAAGAGTTTGAAAAATACTGTGCTAAATTTAAGAGGACTTCTCAAATGATGCCTCTTAAAAAGGGGTTAAAATAATGGATGAGGCAAGAAGGAAGATGTAATGGGCTCTTATCTCCAGGAAAAATATAAAAGTCTAAGGCTAAACAAAGACAATCAGGCATCCATTTACTCCCATCTGTTGAATGAGAGATTAACAATTACATCTGATCAGGTTTCTTATTTTTTATATTTTTTGGTGTTCCTTATATATGTATATGTGCACATGTATGGTCATGTTTATTTCTGTGTGTTTGTAGTTTACTTAGTGGTTACCAGGAAGACCCTGGGAAGAAAAGACAAAGAGCCTATAAATTTCTGTTCAAAAGAAATCAAGAAGTTGGGGCAAGTACACTACAGTTGACATGAACAGAATCCTAAGAGCTGGAATGGTAGTGGAAACTACCATGTGGATAAGGTTGAGTCTGTCAGAGTTTCTGCGAAGAGAAGGAAATGAGTAACAAGGAGCTAGTAGAGACCTTTGGAAAGGACTAAAAACTGAGTTGTAGAAAGGCTCAAATAAGTCCCCAAACCCAGGCCACACCGGAATTTTCTGATTCAATCTTGGCTATTTGGTTGTTCTCTTTATACATTCCCTCATTAAATGTATCTCTTCTGATTCTTCAGTTATTACTTAGTGCAGATGATTCTTAAATCTATATCCATAAACAAAGTTTCTCTTGAATTCCAACTATCTTCTGAATTCCAGGTATCTTCAAATGCTTGTTGAACAATTATTCTTTGAATATCTCTCTCATTTTACTTTCTGGCTCCCACCCTGAGAGCCTGAATTGCATTCAGGGTTATATCTATATATCTGTATCCCTCCCTCCCTCCATCCATCCAGAGAGCTGGCAGGTCAAGCCCACTAGGGATATCTGTGAATGAGAAAATAAAGCATCTTTTTGTTTTTCCTAAAGACAGAAATAACAGAAAGTCCAACTGTACCAGGTTGGTTAAAAAAAAATAGAAATATAAAGACCTTTCAGCCTACATGGTGAGCCACACTAATCTACATCAAGAAGGGAAGCCTGCAATAGAAGGAGCTATCCACTACAGCTAGTGCATGAGAGGAAGAGAAGGGAATCTTGTGATTTTCTACTAAAAGGAAAGCTTGTGTCTTAAATTTATTGAATGTGTATATGTGTGGGTTTGCATATGTTTCTCTAAAGCAGTACCTAACTATTTTTATGTCATTTCTGTGATCCTATTTTACTTACAAGTTGGTGCCCTTTGGAGAAATATGAACTGCTTTTAGATTAACACAGTTTCAAAGATGTTGAAATCACCCTCATTTGCCTAGTTTTTGTCTTTCCCATTTGGATCTACTGATGACTTTCAATTCTGAAGAAATTACACTTAAAATATTTTTATTTTCCATTGAACAGAGCTTAGAATTGTGTTAAACTCTCAAACTCGGAATCAATAGAATCCTTTGACCTTTAATTTAAAAAGAAATTATAACATCTTTCCTTTCTCTAGTATTTTGGTTTTCTTTCTGATTATTCACAGTGCCTCAAGAAGTAAGTAGTTCAATGATACAGAAATTTTATTTGAAAGTTCCTTTTATAACTTGGAATATAATTCATCTGGGACAAAAGATGTAAAGTCATTTAGGGAGAGAATTGCTTTCTTACAACCTCACATTTCTTGAGCTTCAATTTTCTCCTACCAACATTATTTTTGCTATCCTTGACAGAGAAGATGGAAATAAAATAAAAGTTGAGTGGTATAGCTTTTTCTTTGTCATGTGTTATAAAAATGTTACTCTGAAGCAACATGTTCATTTTTTCTGAACATAACTTTCAAAGCTCTGTTTTGCATGTCTTTAGCATTTTTGGTAAACCTCACTACATTCTGGTTATTGGCCTTTAAAAAAATCATTTTTGTACTTAGACACTCTTAAATATTTGTTGCTGGTTACAGCATTTTCTTCTCTTTTTCTTTCTTTTTATAGATGAATTCGACTACCGTTTATCCCTTTCACAGTCCAGTGATTATTGTGGTCATGAAATGTGAATTATCATCAATCTGTGCTTCTTGGTGTTTATGGAAAAAAAACGGGGGAGAGAGAGAGCAAGAGCGAGAGCGAGAGAGAGAGAGAGAGAAGTTCGTCATCAATGTATGTAATTTCAATCTATTTCTGAATGTTTCTCATCTTAATTTTTCTTCATTTAAAAAAATTATTATCTATGGAAATAACTTCAGATTTATTTTGCTGTCTTCAAAACAAAAAGTTTTCATATTTCTTGTAATTTTTTCCGGTATTGTAGATTTTTGCTTATAATTTAAAACAGAGCTGGATTTTGGTTCATTATCTAATGAAAGGGAATTAGGAAATTCTAAATGGTGTAGAGACAGTATTTATATGATAGTAATGAAATTGAAAAACTATGTAGAATGCCATATTGCTTAAGAGAGTCTGGGAGACTGAGAAAAATGGAGGCACACTGAAAAAGATTTAGATATATCTGCTCTTATTTCCATTTTATAGGTAAGCAAGTTAGAGAAAATTTAGAGACTGATTTGTCCATGAGTATAGGTAACCTTTAAACTTTTTAAGAATTTGTTTTCTGAATTTCAGCAGCCAGACTTTGGAATGTTTCTTAATTCCTAGCCATTTGCTTATTTATTCCTTTTTGCCTTCCCACAGTTCCCAAGGATTTAGTCTACATATTAATTTTTCTCTCGTTATTACTTCATATTTTTCTACCAGGGTTCTTCCCAGTGGGCAATACAGAGTTCTAGAGTCAGGACTTGTAGTTAAGGGAATGACACTTGTGTAAGTCATATTAACTTTCCAAATATTTTTCTGGACTTGGAGGATCAAATGTATTGGTAAGGATATTAAGACGTATAAAGCACTTTAACACATATAAGCTATTTTTATTGGATTATGCAAGGAGTATAGGCTCTATCTGAACCAAGCTGCTAATGTATCAAAATGCTGAAGAGGATTTTTAAACTAAAAATAAGTGGAAAACCACTGTGTTCAGAGGGCCTGAAACTTGGATTGGCTCAGGCCTAAAACTTGGATTGGCTCAAGTAGCCAAGAAGCAAGTTATGAGAAGGAAGAAAATAAAAGGGTGAGGGGAGTAATCTCCTGACAATTAGAGTAATTGATAAGTATGGAAAATGATTAACCCTATGTTTAAAATAATCTATAGGCAGTTTGCCTTCTCTCTCCCTCTCCCTCTCCCTCTACTTTTTCCTCTCTCTCTCTTTCTCTACACCCTACTTCGATCTTTTTTGTAAATAATGGTAAGTTGCTCAAGATAGAGAAAATATAGTCACAAATACCCACTGGAGATCATAGAGGAAGGATAAAATATATTTTGTTTATATTATGACACAAAAGAATTTAAAGCTTCAGAGATGACTATACTATACTTGAAATTGGCTACACCTCTGAAATATTAGCTGTCATTAATTTCATTTAAACAGAATAGTTGTTATTCAGTTATGTCCCATTTCAAATAGTACCTTTGGCATACTGTTCTTTAGTCCTGAAGTTAAACTACTGTATTACATGTAAATTGTGGAACAAAGCCAAAATTATTATTTAATACCCGCTAAACTCACTTAGTATAATATGTACTGCTATTGCAGGATCAAAAAATTCCTGCTTATCTACAGTTCAACAAAAATTTCATATGGAACAACATACTCTTCTACATTATGGATAGACAAAAGATAAAACCCCAAACACATTAAATCTACTTAGATTTTAAAGCTCATTAAAGTTTTCTTAAACTAGTGTTGTATGAGAGTTAAAATTCAGCATTAAAGAAAGTGCTCTGTTTTAAGTTTTATCCTAGCGAAGTTCATTAAATCTCCTTAATGCATCTGTTATAAGTCCTTTACATCAGGCAGAAGTTAGAATAAAGAGTTTTAAATCATGTTCATCTTCTCAAAGTGGTTTAAAATATGCTGTGTACAGTTACTAAGTATAATCAGGTATTTTTATTGTAATAAGTAATTTGAAAAATTTCCATTATAAATCATCTAAAAACATTCTTGCTGAAAACAGAACTTACAGTGAGCTTGAAAATGTGCTTTTGCTTTTTAAATTCTTAGTCCTATATTTTGATTTAGGTTTTTAATCAGATCAATTTCAATAGATAAAAATCTACCCTAGCCCTGCCCAAGGTTATGCAGTTAACAGAGGACAGCATTTTGTACTGAGCAAGTTTACAGGGTAGAATGAAAACATGTTTGTAGATTAATGATGTAGTAGTTTTTATGATTAAATTTTCAGATGAAGAGTTGCAGCATCATGTAGTGGAAATAACACAGGGATGGAGTTAGGAGAACTGAATCAGAGCTCAATGATGGGTTGAGTAACCTTGGGAAGTCACTTGTTCTCTGTGAGGCTGTTTTTCTCCTCAGTCTAAGGGGTGATAAAATCCAACTCACATCATATCAAGAGGCAACTTCGTAAAACCTCGCAGTCCAGTGTCAGGTTTCTACTGGTTAGTCAATAATTATTATTTTTTTTTATTTTTATAAGAAAAAGAGGCTTTTATACTTTAGCAAGATATATTCAAAGCCTTAATTATCATACAACTATAACGTTTAGCTGCTTAGATACATAGAGGTCTAATTTGCTCATTAAATGACATCATGAGTATAGTTTTAGAAGGACTACTGCATTTACTTGACAGAATGACCCTGAATTTGTTTTAGTTGGTGAGAAAAAAAAGGTGTATGGCCAGTTTATATATACACAGCCAGGTTTAGTATATAAAGAAAAATCTACAGGTTTATAGAACCTCTAAAATTTTAGATGCTTATCATTTCAACTGAGGAAAAAAAAATGTTAACCTGGTTTTTTTTTTCCTGTGTAACAAATCTCAGGCAGTTCAACAACTCAATAACTGTAAACATCTACCTTTGGGGTTGCTTGGAGAATTAGTAGAATTTATATAAAAAAATCTAGCTTAGAAGTGACCTCTAAGTTTTATTTCCCTAGCTACTGAAGAGGACTGCATTCGAGAACTGTGTTTAAGCTCCAGGAAATCAAGCTGTGGGTATGAGCCAAGACATTGTTGGTTGCTCCTTGATGAGATGACTTATTTGTGAAGTGAGACCAACAACTGTGTTTGAAGCTAGGTGATCATGGCCCAAGGCACTACTGTAATGGTAGGCATATGCACAAGAAGGTAAATGGGAAACTAGGCTTAACAGAGAGAGAACTCAAAGATCTCGTCCATCTGGATTGACCTTTATGTTGATAATAGGTAGAGCCAAGTGTACTACATGCTCTTTGCCTTGGAGTGTTCCTTGGTCACATGGAAATTTTTTTTTTTCCTTATTTGAATCAACTCTTCAACATGTTAACAAAAACGTCTAGCCTAAGGTTTAAAAATATATTCATCACAGACAGTCTTGAAAATATTTAATGCTTCAGATAATTTTCCTTAGCCTCTGAGATATCTTGCACTAAAAGTGTCTTTCTACTGAAGTAATTTCTGAAATATTAGTTTTCACTTTTGCTTTTTGCTCCCAAGATAACTATTTCTCTGAACAAAAACAGGTCCTTTATTTTATTTTTTTCCTTTTTAATTTTTTCATTCTGAAGTAACCCATCCTGAAGACATAAATAACTTGCTTTGATGGCTAGCCAAGACTCTGTCCTGCCACAGATTTCCTCCTACTCTTTCATTTCTTACCCCAAGGAGCAGTAAACATGAATCTTGACCCACCAATGCAACCCCAGAAGTGAGAAGAGATACATTACAGCTAAATAGTAGGTGGAAATAAAAACAATGCCTCAATTCAATAATATTAAATGCGTTGGGAAGACAATCTCCTAGAGCAAGGATAAATAACCTACATAATGAAGAATTAGTTAGCAGTGTTATGTAAATATTGTAGCAGCATCAATAAGGAGGTAAGCAGAAGTATTTTAAGACACTATATTATACAATACATTGTGCACTGTTTCCTGGTGATAAGGTTTTTAAAGCATCTTTATAAGCTCTTCTTCTGTGTTGTGACAGGATTATTTTTGCACCTTCGGAAAGCAACTGAAAAAGGAAGCTTGGAAAAAATCCTGCCTAACAAAGTAGCTATACTCAAATAGCTTAAACTATAAGAAAGAACTGATTCAAGATACAAGAATAGATTTAAGATATAAGATTAAAACATAAGTATAAATGATAGACTGTTTTTTTTCAATGCTACATAGTCTTATCAATGCAGTGACATGCCAGAATAACAAAGGATGAAATCATTTTTGATTATTACACTGAATTTTAAATAATCATTGAAGCAGGTATTTCATCTAATAACATCCAGAAACAGTAACACATGTAATAGATGAAGTTGGGTGAGTGGATAATGTAATGTACAAATTATCCAAAAGGAAATCATGCTAGTTTAAAGAAACGTTATTGATACTCGTGTCAATAAATTACTTCCCCCCTCACTGTTCAGAAAATGTTGAGGATACATTTTCTCCTCTGTACACCCTTGTAAATCTCAGTATAAAAATGATAAAATACTTAAATATTTCGGAATGCTCTAGATTTTAAATATTTCATCAGAGAGTGTTGATTCTTGATTTGACAATGGTGCACAAATTACTGAAATTCACAAATTCTAAATCTTACTTTAGACACTGATTTAACAATTGTTAATATTTCAGTTCAGTGAAATGGTGAAAGGTAGATAGCTAAAAAAAAAAAAAAGAAAAAGAAATGGCAATGTCTTAGATAATAAAAAAAACTGAATAATTAGGTATAATTAATTAACCCCTCTATATGACCAACTCTTGATTGTCTACCTGTATCATTTGTAGACTCTGTACAGAGAATGTTTACTTTAAGGATGACTTCTTCCTTATATTCTTCCTATTACCATTAGTTGTATTATGTATTAGTCAAAAGGCCACCAAAGAGGAATATGTCTGGGAATAGAAGCCAGAAGCCCAAATATGCTGAATGAAAGTAGATGTAAACACAGATATCAGAAAAATCTTTAGGCTGAAAGCAGGTTAAAAATGAGAGTAAGTCAAAATATAGAAATGCAGGAACAGGCTAGAATCTAGGAGTTGCATCCAGGTAACCAAAGAAGTTGAACAGGGGACAGATGAGAGCACTGAAAAAGACTGTGCACAATGAAAAACAATAGCCTAAAATCTGTTTTCCCTCACCCCAAGCTGTTGACCAAACTGAATTACAGTGTAAATAAATGAATAGTTAATGCACTGCGGGAACATGGGTGAAGAAAGAGATTGGTGGATATTTGTGAACTGAGCTAGAGGTGGCATAGTTAGAACCTGAGATGCCACTGAGCCATCTGAGTTTATACTCTTATTGAGTGAGGTAGGATATGGAAATGAAACTGGGAGCAAGGTCAAGTTTGTTTTCCTGAGTTATGAATTTGTATTTTGGAGACATTTATGAGAAGCACTGTTCTGCACATCTTTGGTTAATCATTGAATTTAAGGTGAATTTTACTTTACAACTTCTTTTGTCATGTTCACTGGGAGCTAATTAAACAGAGCAGACACTATCAGAAAAAGCCTGTTGTAAACAATATTTTTATGAAAGAAAAGACTCCAGAGAACTGAATCTGGAAAGGGCTACTCTAAAGAAGTTGAAGATTTTGTTAAAATCTAAATATTTACCATAATGTTGAGTTTTGAAATGTCAACATAGACAAAGAATGTTAATTAATTTGGGTGAACTTCCACACCTCCAATACATCCAATTGTGGAAAGCAAGAGTTTAAAAAACAGAATTATCCATGGACTAGATGGTAACTATTTGTATTTCATTTTAGATTTCATCTCAGAAATAAGATTAAACTATTTTTGTTTTATTTATGTATATGAAGAACTTTTAAAATACAATTTACTGTTAATACTGTGAATTCTAACTCATGGCCACTTGTCATATAAACTAATCAAATCTATCAAAACTCTACAGACTGATTATAACCTCAAAGTGAAAAAAAAATAAAAAAATTTTTAATTTAAACAAGCCAGTATAGACTGAACCTCATCTTTAAAGGAGAATATAGTTAATAATAAAGGAAAATGCAGCCATATTTGGTTTCCATGAAAATGCTTCCTGAAGTACTTAGTGTCATTTGATTGGCTAATCTACTCTACATCTTTATTATCAAATTATGGAAATAACTTTTTTCTGAATTTCCCCATAGAAATATAATCTTACCCTGGGACTTTTGTTTTTAAAACAACATTTTCTATTAAGCACATTAATCAAAATTTAAAAAAAAATATATTAATAAAACTAATATCTTCTCAATTCCCCCCACCCCACACACTCCTTTTTTCCCTTTTCTATTTTCCTCATTTAGAGGCACTTTCTCCTACACAAATGAGGTTATAATGGAGCCCCCACAGATTTTGGCGTAGAGATGAACAGATAATACTAGCTGGGTCAATCAGATTACTTCATTGGGATAGTATGTAGAAGCTCTGGGAAATAAATGCTCTCTTCTTCCTCTGGTACGGCTAATCCAGTCTTTGTGAGCCTGGAGTCAACTGCAGGTCATGTCCATCTCCCACTGCTTGGAAGAATCAAATCCTCAATAGGTAAAAATGAGGGAAAAATCACTCAGATATGCAAAGATGGGGGGAGCAAAAGAAGGAGTGGGAGAGAGAGGGAGAAAGAAAGTAATAAGGTTAAGGACACAGGAAGGAGGAGGAGGGAGGGAGACCTAATCCAGTATCCAGATTTATCCCTACTCTTCCCAGGAAACAGTATAAATCTCCTAATTCCTTTTATTTTCCTAGGATGAGTTTGAGTTGGTGTTCTGTCATTTGAAATTGAAAAGTGTCTCAACTAATATACTGTTCAAATAGATATTTTCCTGGTATGAAATGTGCTTAAGTTTCTCCAACAATCCAGGATTTGGAATTTAATATAAAAACTCTTAAGTGAACTGTTTGGCTAAACGTTAAGGTCTGTGCTTTTTAGAAGTTAATTTAAACAGATAATAGTGCTGATAATATTCTCAATTTGACTCATTTAAGGTCATTAATATGGAATTTTTGAAATTGAAGTAATCTAAATACATTAAACCAGTTATCTCCATTTAAATGATTTCTGTGGTCTCCAAAATTTATTTAAGGATTTGCTTTTTTATGAGACTGAACATTGCAAAGAGTAAATTAAAAACCAAATATGTTTAGGATTTTAAATATAGTGTTATTTTGAAAAAGACATCTACCGTAAAAAACCCAAACTGTCTAAAATATGTTGTAGCTCAATTTTAATTTGTATTACTCAAATGTGCTTCTATGCTTCTAGCAAATGAAAACGTGTGTGTGTGTGTGTGTGTGTGTGTGTGTGTGCGTGCGCGCGCGCGCACATGTATATGTAGATATGTATGGAGTAATTTTTAAAAAATAGATTTTATATTTTAGATCACTTTTAGGTTAATAGCAAAATTGAGCAGAAAGTACAGAGATTTCCTGTGTGCTCCCTGCCCCCACATATGCCCAGCCTCTCCCACTATCAAAATCCTGCTCCGGATTGGTACATTTGTTATAATTGACAAACCTGCCTTGACATATCACTATCACTCAAGGTCCATAGTTTATATTAGTGTTCACTCTAGGTGCTGTACAGTCTATGGGTTTGGACAAATGTATAATGACATGTATTCACCATTATAGTATATAGTATATAGTATATAGAGTATATTAATTACCCTAAAAATCCTCTCTTCTCATCTGTTTTATCCTCCCTTCCTGCTAAATGCTGAACTATCAATTCTTTTGCTGTCTCCATAGTTTTGCCTTTTTCAGGATGTCATGTAATTGATGTTACACAGCAGTGGTCCTGAACTTTTTTGGCACTGAGAGCTGGTGCTCTTATGAGAATATAATGTTTGATGATCTGAGGTGGAGCCGAGGCAGTGATGCTAGTACTGGGGAGTGGCTGCAAATATGGATGAAACTTTGCTCGCTGGCCCACCGTTCACCTTCTGTTGTGCGGCTGGGTTCTTAATAGGCCACAGTTGGTACCAGTCCATGGCCTGGGTGTTTGGGATCCCTGTTGTACAGTATAGTCTTTTCAGTTATACAGTATATAACCTTTTTAGTTGGCTTCTTTCACTTAGTGATATGTACATTTCCTCCATGTCTTTTCATGGCTTTATAGCTCATTTCTTTTTAATGTTGAAAAATATTCCATTGTCTTGATGTACTAAGTTTATCCATTTACCTACTGAAGGGCATCTTGACTGTTTCCAAGTTTCGACACTTAAGAATAAAGCTGCTATAAACATTTGTGTACAGGTGTTTGTATGAACCCAAAATTTCAGCTCTTCTGGGTAAATACCAAGAAGCACATTGCTGAATCATAGGGTAAGAATATGTTTAGTTATTGTAAGAAACTACAAATTCGTTTTCTGAAGTGGCTATATCATTTTGCATTCCCACCAGCAGTGAATAAGAATGCCTGTTAATCCAAAACTCACCAACTTTTGGTATTGTGTTTTGGATTTTGCCCATTCTAATAGATGTGTAGTGATATCTCATTGTCATTTTAATTTGAAATTCCCTAATGACATATGACGTTGAACATCTTCTCATATGCTTATTTGCATCTATATCTTCTTTAATGAAGTATCTGTTCAAATCTTTTGTGTATTTTTTAATTGAGTTGTTCATTTTCTTATCGAGTTCAAGTACTTCTTAACAGTAAAGTGTAGCAATTCATTCTTGGAATGTACTATTAACTAAAAGAGACATAAAAAAGTGCAATATAATCAGGAACATTGACCCTTCGTATAAATGTATATATTTTCCAAATCCTGGGAATATTCTTTTTCTCCTAAGGATTCTATGTGGATTTATCTTTATAAGCAATTATCACTCTACTGTCAATTACTCATTTTAGGTGCTTTGTTATTTTCAAAACAGGTCTACATAGGGTTGCCATGAAATTAAATGAGACAGCCTGTTTTTGCCAAAATTATTCTTCCCACTTTTTGACATAAAGTAGCAGAAGTTCAAGGTTATATTGTTTACCCAGAGGTAGTGTGCAGAGCTGGGGTTTCAATTTAGAAATCTGACTCAAAGTCTTAACTGCTAGAAGAGGTTTAGAGTTTTTTTTCCTTTTCAAGGAAGGAGAATCTCACTATACTTTGTGAGGGATATGTAAATTTAATGTTAGGGCTACTAGTAAGCTTTCTTCATTAAAAGTGGCATATTCGAAGATCACCCAAACAGTACTCATTATTTATTAAAAATGTGATTTTATTTTCTGCACTGAGGATGTCTTATCTTAGTTTTGCTCATGAGGTCTATAATTATCTGTGCACAACATCACCTACTGAGGTAATATTAATCATTTAACTATATCTTTCCTCAGTCCTTTGAAAAGTCTGGTTTATGATAAAACTTCATTTGTAAAAATGTTTGAAATTTTATAGTGGCAAAAGCTTGATTCCTAGATCAGCATCATACGGTATTAACATAACTTCAAAATACATATTGAAAAAATGATATAAGTCCATATCATATAGAATATAACATTAATATTCTGTAGAATAAAGAGGTAATTTTCAAATCCTTCTAGCATTTGTCTCTCTACAAAGTAGTATTTCTATAGTTAGTTATTTATTAAAAAATTTTAGACAGTAGCTATTGGCTTCCTGCTATGTATTGATTATTCTACTTAAGCAAAAGGACAGTACTTACCTTTTAATCTTTATTTTGCTTAATATTTTATTCCATGAATTGTAAGAACATTTTTGAAAAAATAAAACTGAGTAAAAGTGTTAAGACTTAAAATGAAATTGATCAAAGAAAGTAAAACACTTTAAGTACAAAAGTTTATAAAATTTTATAGAATATATCTCTGTTCATTATGACCCTATGACTTTCTTTGATTCCAGCTCTCTCCTCCTGTTCCCCTCCAATGATGTCTTCAGGATTACTTCTGATGTAGCTGGAATTTTGGGGAGAATCTCAACGGCTTCAACTATGTTGAGAGGCTCTGAATTGAATTTTGTAGGTCTTAACCGCAGGGAAAGCCCGTTGATTTATTTTATCGAGTAGCTCTAAATAGCAGCAGTTTTGATTTCTCTTTCAGATTAGCCAAGAATGTTGGTGCTACCTGTGTCTAAATTCTTTCCTTCTTACTGGGGAGATGAGTACCCTTCAGAGGGCTTATGTCCTTGCACACCCTTTTTAGTAAAGGAAGATGGAAGGGTTCAGGGAAGTTGTAGGAACTGGGTAGTCTCAAAAAGGACTGGAGTAGCTAAGATAGTGTCAGAGATTTTGCGTGAGAAGACAGGGAAGACAGCAAGAGGAAGGACTGCTGAGAAGGCTCTGGAGGGTGAATAAAGCTGCCAATCAATGTATGAAATAAGGTATCTTGGTGTTTGACTATGCCACAATTTTTGGAAATCCAAAAATTGATTTTGTTATTACTACTACTATGAAGATGAGGGATTAGTTTTTAAAATAAACTTTCCTTTTACTAAATACATACTTTCCCCCTTATTCTCAATTTAGAATTTTTGTAGAGTCAATATTCATAATTTACATGATTATGACCAGAAATATTATTAATAGCTCACCCTCATAGTGTACTATACATTTGTCTTCTGTGTTCTTTTCTTCTAGTGTTAATATTTTCTATTGCTGTTTTTTATTTCTATTTCTATTTCTATTTCTATTTCTATTTCTATTTCTATTTCTATTTCTATTTCTATTTCTATTTCTATTTCTATTTCTATTTCTATTTCTATCTATATCTATGTTTTCTTTTGCTTCTAAAGGGACAGTGGAAGAGGAAAGCAAGTCTGTTAGCAAGACACAATCTCATAAAATAAAATGTAATGTAATGACAGAATGACATCTCAATATCTTGGCCTTATTCTATTGGTGAAAAACATGTTATAGGTCCCACCCAAACTCAAGAGGAGGGAATTACACAAAGGTATGAATACAGAAGGCAGGGATTATGTGGGCCACGTTAAAGTTTGCCACATAATGATCTCTTTGTTTTATTTTTTTCCTTAATTTTCTAGCATGCATCGAATCCCAGACTAGTCAACAGAATAAAGAACGCATTTTTTACTCTGTTAAATACATCAGTCCTCCTTCTGCCCTCTTTTTTCAGAAATACTTTCTGGAGCCTTCTGACTACTTGTTCCAATTTGGACTGTTTGCTTTCAGGTCTTGCTGCACAACTGTATTCCTAGGATTTTCATTTTCCATCGCATGGGATTCCTTGGTGCCTTTTTCCTGCACCCTATGCTCCTTCTTCCCTTCTTTCCTCCCTCCCTCCCTCCTTCACTCCCTTCCTTTTCTACAATTTCTTTTAGAAATCTTGTGTAGGGAAATCACTATGATGTCATATTAACATCAACTCTCTCTCTTCCCCTCTCCCACTCCCTCTCTCTTGGCATTGCATTTCATAAAGCCTATTGAGCATTGAAGATTTTATGCTTCTGAGACAGTGGACATCTAGACAAATTTTGTGCAGCCAAATGCATTGAGCTGCAGAGAAAAGGCAAAAATAATAAAGTGAATGGGTGCATAAGCATAGCTATTTTTACATTTTGCATAATGAAACATGACCATTTGACTTCCCATTTGATGTGATATTTTGGCTAGATAACAAATTATAGGTTGGAAATAATTTTACCTTAGAATTTTGAAGACTTTGCTTCAGTTTTTTCAATCTTCCATATTATTGCTGCTGATAGTGATTTTGTTGAGGTCTGAGTTGTTGTATGTGATCTTGTTATCTATATTAGCTTTCAGTATCTTCTCTACATTCTTTTAATTTTGAGATGTTGCAACATTGTACTTTATGCATCTTTTTTCATTGTTTTAAAATCTGTTTTTTAACACAGAAACATTTTCTTCCAGTTCTAAACTATGTTCTTGTATTGTTTTAAAATTCTTTTCTCTTGTATATTCTATTTTGTATATTCTATTTTTGGGGAACTCCCATGAGAGGGAGCTTGGATCTCTTGAATCGATATTCTGATTTTCTTATAATTTCTTCCTTATTTTCCATTTCTTTTTTTTTTGTTTAATTTTATAGGGGATTAGCTTGACTTTATCTTCCAGTTCTTCCATTAATTTAAAAAAAATTTTTCTACAGTAGTGGTAACTGCTATCAGCTCTTATTTTGTTAATCTGTTATATTTTCTCTTCTCATGTCTTCCTGATATTGTTTCCTTGATTCAATGTTTTTATGATCTCTCTGATGTCATTAATTGAAGTTTTTTCTTCCTTAAAGTTCTGTTTGCCTTGTGTTTGTTTTGGTCTGTTTTTCATGTTAGATGCTCTCCTTGAATATCTAATGATTCTAAGTGGATAGTTTTAATTTATGAGTGAGGCACCAAAAAGCTGTTGGAAAATTGTGTATATGGCTGAGGCTTGTCATTAGGTAGCTGCAGTATAGGGTTATTGGGTGAGTAGACTGTCTCATTGGGGACTCTAAATGTTAGTATCTATATTTTTTTTCTTTTGAGTTGATTATTTTTTAGAGACAGAGCCTCCATTCTCCTTTCTGGGTGTTTCTCTGGCTCTCAGTGGACTGAGACCCCAGGATGAGGTCTCTTTGTTCAGAATGAAGGATCTCATGAATTCCTTTTCTTTGGTATGGCCACACTTTGGCCTATAATTTTGTTTTGTAGCCGTGTAGGTCAAATTCTATAGTAGGTTAACCTGATTTATTCCTCCTAATGTGAGGGAGAAGCAGTTTTAGAAAGATGGAGGGGATTTAGTTTTGAACTTTGGAAGCAAATTATCTACCAAATCTCTTGTTTTTCAGCCTCACCCTTCACTCTTTCAGAGATGTCTGGCACTTTAAAATCATGAGTTTTCCAGGATTTTGCTACCAAAATAAGATTTTCTATCAAACTAAGAATCAAGTTGATTATCATTGGTATCATTCTTCTGAGACAGTTTTCATCGCCCTCCATCTGTAAATATATCGTAGCTTTTAATTTATCATAGCTGTTAATAAATCAAGGGTTCTCTATTCCTCACCAGAGACTCCCTTGAAAATTAAATTAAAAAATAAGGCAAAGTAGATTTTTAAAAAATATTTTTTTATTTTTCAATTATAGTTGACATACAATATCATATTAGGTCAGGTGTACAACTTAGTAATCAGACTTTTATGTAACTCGCAAAGTGATTATTCCTATAAATCTAGTATCCATCTGGGACTATATATAGTTATTACAATATTATTGACTGTATTCTCTATGCTGTACTTTACATGCCTGCGACTGTTTTCATAATTGGTAATTCGTACTTCATAATCTCTTTACTTTTTTCACCCATATCCTTTATCCCCCAGAGTAGACTATATTTAGTCACCTCTCCCGTCTAAATTTCTCTGGATGTGTTTGGATTCATTTTAGGATTTAGACAAATGAGTATGTGCTGGTTGTCCAGACTTAATCTTATTTTTAATTAGACAAGAATAATTTTCTATAAAATTTCTAGATGTTTTTCTTAATCTTTATCCTGAATAAACCCTTTAGCTGAAATGCATCAATAGATTTATGGTGCTAAATGATACTCTTTGAGAATAGACTTTTGCCATCATGTGACATCCAACACAAACTGTTATTTTATTTTTAATTTTTATTGCTTAAAATTTACTGCCGAGTTACTTTATATCTTAATTTGCCCAGCAAAAGACCTTAGATGAGTAGTTATTTTTTATTCAGTGGAGTAAGAGACAGGAATAACCAAATACTCCAATGTCTGTGACACATAGTGTAGGGTCTACAGCTATTGGCCATATTGAATTGATAGTTATAGGCTTCCGTAAACTCAGGAACCAGCATCTCTCATCTACCTTACCTGCAGTAATCCTTTCCAAAAATAATTTGCTGCAGCACAGAGGAGGTTCTTCAGAGCCAAGATTGTTTGTTTCTTGTCTAGTTAAAGTCTTGGGCTCTCTTCAGAGCAATCTCATTAATCTTTTATTTCGTGGAGTTTTTATTTCCACTGATAGTGATGTTGAGCTCACAGACATACTATTCATTTTACCATTACTTTCGTCCATATGTCTAAGATTTTACTTAGTTTAATATGGGTATATGTATGAATTTTGAACCACTCTCTTACAGCTTATCTTGTTTAGATTATTTATAGCTAATCTAAGTCTATAATTTTAAAAAATAATATTTTTTAAATAATTATTAAATCACTGGTAATTACTAGTCTCCTATTTTTACTATTATAAATAATTCCAGACCTATTTCAATTTCAATTGATCTTTCAGTAATAAATAAGATTAAATTGGACACAGCCAATGAAATGTAAAAATGTTTAAACCCTAGGACAGATATTTCTTGTTGCCTATCCCATAACTATTTTCATATTACTTAATAACAGAACTCAGTATAATTAAATATTTATTTTTCAACCTCCCTTGACATTATGGGTGATGATTTGACGTGATACTGGCCAATGAGATACATTTAGAAGTTTCTGTGTATGGGAGAAGAGGCTTCTTAGGAAGTGCTGTAAAAAGGACAGACCTGTGGTCTTTTTTGGTTTTGGCCTTTATTTTTCCACTTTCTTTCTGCCTAGAACACAGATATCCTTGGAGATGGAGTCGCCATCTTTTGATTTGAAAAAGACTGTAGGACCATGAATACTTTCCTTTCTCTTAAATGTGTTTTTAAACACTTTTCTAAATGTAGATAGAAAGGGCAACACATTACTTCACTTCAAGAACACACTTTTTTTTTTTTTTGTAGCAAGCAGGTGCTACTCTTTTAAAACATTTTTATTATGTGTGTTTTTAAACACTTCTCTAAATGTATTACAGAAGAGCTATCACATTCATCCCTTGAAATAACACACTTCTCACAGTATCCTGCATATACAACTCTTATAAACAACTTCATTACATGTGGTTTTAAATACTACTACAAATACATTACAAAATAGATACCACATACATTTCCTGAAATAACACTGTTGTCAAACTAGATTATACAGAACACACGTATAACCTTTGTTAGCACATGTGATTTTAAACGTTTCTCCAAATGCATTACAGAATGTCACACATGCATCCCTTCATTAAAAAGCACTTTTCATAGAATGCAATAATTCTTCATTATCAAAAGTCATGAACACTTTTTTGAGCAGCTGAATCAACCTGGATTTTCTTTTTATGTACCTGAGTTACATGAGAAAAATTCCATATTTTGGTAAATCACCATAGTCAGATTTTTATGAAATACTGCTGAATTTAATTCCTGAGATGTCCTCCATAGTCTCTGAGGAAACTCCTTTGCATGTTGCTTATATTCTGCACTGTTGAGTGACAAAGATTTCTGTGCCAAAACAGGACTCAGTGAAAAATGTTTAGTAATATTTGTATGTCTTGAAGAAACAGTGGTTTTGATCCCTTTCATCTTACTGAAAACTTGAAATTAGTTGAGAGTCCTAAACAGCAACATGAGAAAAAAGAGCTTGCTGCTATAATGCTTTCTGTTTTCTTTGTAGCGTGTGGATAATCAGGAGCTGTAGATATTGTTTTCTTCTTGCATTGGGGAAAATCTTAGGGGGTATGTAAGCAAGATGACATATATGTCTTACCATTTGCTAAATTAAGGCAACCACCCAGCTATCACTCTTCTAATCCTGTCTTTTTCCAATGGTAGGCCTCAAGAACATTCATTTTAACCATGGCATATAACTAAATTAATGTTTAAAAACCAGCTAATTATGCATTTATATAAGCTGTATAACAATTTAATATTTTCTCAATCTCTATAAGTTATACTACTTTTCTTAAGCACACTTGAAGTAAAAGTATAACAGACTTTAAAGATGATATTTTCAATGTAAGATATATATTGTAATAATAACACAGTTGTACCAAGCTTTGCACTGTGAATGCATTCCAGGAAATGACAGTGCTAAATGAATCAGTGCTGTCACAGTCAACTTGTTATGGTCCCTATGAAATTGCATCCCCAACAGCATGGTTCAAATCAATCAACATACAATTAAGGGTTTATTGGTTGATGACTTTATGTTTCTTTATTCTTTAGAATTGTTCTATTGGTGGATTTTGCTAGGCTGGCATATGATTTACCTCATTCTGAAAATTCACTTGTTAGACTTATGATAAAACTGACATTTTAATGCAACCCATGCTGTAACCCATGATTGCTTATTCTTTGCAAAATTATCAAAGCATCTTCAAATATAAGATGTAATATAACTAAAAGGGACCTTTGTGGAGTAAACAAAATAAAGAGATTAGAAAGTGCTATGAAAATGAAGGAAAGTGCAGCAAAGAGGCTAAGCTCTTATTTGCATGGGAGCAAATTCTGACATACTGGCTGCTCAGGCTATGAAGAATCATAACTATGCAGCTATGCTAAATAAAGTGTTACTGTAGTCATTCAAATTCACTTAATATTTTTAAAAGCATTTTCTCATATATTTTACTTTCAAGACCCTTTAAAAAATTTCAGATGTGTGCACTTAAATTTAATTTGTGTTTCGTGTACCTGACTGTATTTTCACATGTTAAATTAATTTTAACTTTGAAAAAACAGATTCCATTTCTCTGAGAGCCATAACAGAATAACTGGTGATAAAATTACTCTCCTGCTGGAAACAACTACACAACTGGACAAAATATATAATGCACCTATTTTCTGGGATTAGACTATAGGCAATGCAGATCTTTGAAAGAAGGAAACCTGCGAGATACACTCCAGGTTTGCTGTTGTCTTTCTGCTTGGATCACTTTCTTTATTCCAGAGCAGGGACAGGATGCCCAAGCAGAGTCACAGTGTCACTGAGCTGAGCAGGTAGAGATAAGAGTTGTAACTGCTCAAGTGGCTGGAACTTTTTAGGAAAAGAGGAACTTTATGTAGGGGAGCTCCAGAAGCTTGCATGGGGTTCTCCATAGGAGGCATTGCTGCCTGCTCCTGTGCAGGGCAAGACAATGATGCCTAGGAGAGAGCACATGCTACAGGGCTGATAGCAGGATATACCAGAGGTATGCAGTGCTGGGGATGTTCATATTCAGGAACAGGCAGGGCAGAGAGACCTTGATACACACCTAAGCCTTTTTTTTTTTTTTTTTTTTTTTTTTAGGAATAAAAGAGGCTATCTCTTAGGAATAGCCACTAAAAAATAAAGGAAGAGCCACCTTCCAGGACTAAGGACAAAGCTGAAATAGACCCTTTTTAACAAAGCATGAAACAAACCCTATGAGATCAAGATGTGCCAGTAGTTTAACTGTCAGCCTGAGCATAACTCAGCACCATTAAAAGAAGATGGTACAATGCAAACTCATTAGGCAGATTAGAGTGAGAAAAGTAGTTTCAGAAGGAGAGGTCAGGGCTTGAACAACAAAGTGGACCCACTGAAGTCTTGGTTCAGAGCAAAAAGGTGATTGAAGGGCATGACATGGCAAGGATTGGAACCCTCTTGAGGAAGGTGACTGATTAGGCAAGAGGACCACAGCATCCATCCTCAACTGAGGGAGATTGAAGAGACATGACAGCTAGGTACAAGATGTTATATTGTATTGGACCATTTCTCACAGAGGATATTGTTGGCCAATTGATGAAACTTGAGTGAGACTTCTGAGTGAAGGACATATGGCAGCTCTTACAACTTTTCTGTAAATTTAATTTTTTATCAAGTTAAAAAAAAGTAAAATGAGGACAGGGAAATTGACATTTTTTGAAAAAAATGAAGCCACACATTATTTGCTAGTATTAGATCTAATGAAAACAATGGAATAAATTATGAACTCTCTAGTTTTCTTCCTGCTGTATATCTTCATGTTGTAAAATAACAATGCACTGTGTATGTTTATTTTGGATGAACATGAACTTTAATCCTTAGGTTTTTAGAAATGTATTAATGTTCTACAAGTGTGAGAACCCTGTAGTCAGATTTAAATATTCTAAGTAATCAATAATTCATGGTTAGAACTTGGAAGCCAATAAACTTGTAACCAAAATGAAGGCACATTTAATAACTAGCAAGATGAGAAATACACACGTATTTTCCAAATTCACAGTAGATTGATACCCAGATGTGTATTGATACATTGTAAGCAAAATTGGCACATGCCAAAGAGATTTTTTCTTAGAGATTTCTAAACCTTTGGGATGTGTTCTAAAACTTGACTATAGTTACTGGCAGTAAGAACAAGCTCTCAAAACTACTTGCTGCTGCTCCAGCAGCCTATAATGGTTATTGGGGCTTAGCCAGAATATTTTGCTGAAGTGACCTGTGAGATACTTGGAGTCCTGTAGTGCCCTTTATGAGCATTAGAATGGCTTTCAAAATATCTTGTGCCACTTGACAATGTGGAGGCAATGGTGGTATGTATATATGTGGGCAGGGACTTTGTAAAATGTGGGAGAATAGTGTAATTTGATTAGAATTACTGAGGAATGATCTGCCTTGGCTTGCACCTAGTAGGTAGACTGTGTATCCAGGAGCCTCAGTTTTTCCATGTTGACTTCTTAATCTCTCTGTGTGCTGAAACCTTATTACACTGTTGAAAAAAATACTGTTCAAGGAGAAAAGTAACTGAAAAACTTCTGGGGAACCAATACATTTTGATGGTAACATTTAGAAAGAAGTAGTGGGAAATAGGATCAAACAATAAATGATGTTTAAAAAAATCTGGTTTTAGTAATTATGAACATGTACATTATTTTGAAGTCCAGCAATTATACCCTGAATGTGGAGAGTCCTTGAAATCTGTGAGGTCAACCAAAGGTTGTCTCGCCCCAAGGAACCCCCTGAAGAATGGGGAAGTATGAACTGATTGGAGAACAATGCCGTGTTACTCCGAGACAGGGAAGTATGCTCATAGCCGCAAGCAGATGGAACCGCAAAAGATCATAGCAGGGTGTGGGTTGGGTGATTGTGCAGAGGATGATCTTATCCTAGCCAGCAATTGTATGCTCTTGTATAAAAACATCTTGTAAAAATAAAACTGCACCATTGCCCCGCCATCAATGGACAGTGGACCTCCTGATCCCAGCTTTCTGTCTTCTTTCTTTTCTCAATCTCCCACCGTTCCCACTCAGGTGCATTTTCCAGAGCTGCGCTGGACGTGGCAGGTTTTACCACTCGTTGGACGTGACACATGAACTCTTAAAATAATACTAATTTTATTGGTATATCTGTATGTATTTCATGCCTATTATGAAGACAGTAATTCTCTTTGTGAAGGGATTACTATAATATGGAAGTAAACAATGACTCTCCAATTATAATAATGGGCTTCAAGTCATCTTTTGATTGTTTTTTTAATTTTAACTTCAAGGGCAATAAATTGTATTACTCATTATTACTGGTTGATGACACATTTACATTTTCATTCTTGCCTTTAAAACAATTCCAAATTTAAATATTTTGTAAGTAAAAAGTTTGGCTACAATGTCTTACTTGTTCCCTAAATCATTCCAATTACATTATGTCCAGGATTCTCTGATTCTTGTCTTTATGCTAAATCCAGAGTTTATATTGCCCCATATAAATAATCCAAAAATTTTAGGCCAAATATTTATAGTTTATGACTGTAAGGAAAGACAGTATGTTCTTTTCATACCCAGTGTATGATGGGTGCATCCTCATTGTATTGACTGCCTGCAAATACTTTAGTTTTCACTTGTTCACTTTTGCTTTCTGCAGAGCTGCTTAATTTGTTTCATTGCTGTCAATACCTACGACAAGCACATCACGGCACTGGTGTAAAAGCCAAAGTTTCTGTTCTAGTTGGTTCTTAACTTCTAATCCTCCGGGCCCCTGAGAAATATATGATTCTGTGTGAAGTATGATGTGATGACTAATTTTTATATGTCAGCTTGACTGGGCCATGAGATGCTCAGATATCTGTTGAATATTATTTCTGAGTGTGTCTGTGAGGGTGTCTCTGGAAGAGATTAACATTTGCATTGGCGGCTTTAGAGTAAAGCAGATTGTCCTTCCCAGTGTAGGTGAGCATCAGTCAATCTACTGAGGGCTTGATAGAACACAAAGGCAGAGGATGGTTAAATTTACTATTTGAGTACTTGACTACTTGGAGCTGAGACATTGGTCTTCTCTTGCCTTTGGAACTCCTCATGGTTTTCAGGCCTTCAGACTCAGACTGAAATCTGTACCATTGACTCTCTGGCTTTCAGGCCTTTCAACTACACCACTAGCTTTCTTGAGTTTCCAGTCTGCAGATGGCAGAACGTGGGACTTCCTATCCTCTATAATCCTGCAAGTCAATTCCTTGTAATAATTTTTATTATATGTCTCTCTATTTCTAACTCTGTCTCTCATTGTTTTTGTTGTTTTGGAAGATATTAAAATACTAATACATATGACGAATGGTTACTTTCCTTTCTCTGTGCCTCACCTGTCACCTGGGTCCAAAGCAGCTTTACTTGTGCCCAGAACTGGAAGGTATTTTCATATTCTGCCAGAATCTCTCTGTCCATAGAAGTTCTGAAATAATCCCAAAGATAGACTCCATGTCATTCCCTTGTCTCATCTCCTCTGTTCTAATGCCCTGATCCCAAAGTTCCCCCTTCCTTTTCCATCTGTAAAATAAATGTTATGCTTGTCAATGGATACTAGAAACTGGGAGCATAGGTGGTCTTTATACTTGTAGCTTCTAGCTATTAGCGTAGCTTCTGCTTTCTGGTTACTCAGCCCCAGCTCAACTGACTAAAAAGTGCCTAGCAGTTACAAAGTGTTTCAAAGTCTGCTTTAGCAGTACATAACCTAAAGCAAAGTTTAATATATGGTCTAAGATAAAATAAATCTAATTTATCATTCCTGGAGGAAATATAATTCTCTCACAATAGAGCCAGAAAGAACATAAGGTTTCTGTATTTCTAAGGAGGATTATTCCTTAATAGGAGTCATGATGGTAAAGTAAATAATACAATAAGGTCTTATTTCATCTTATTCTGAGGATCTTTTATGGCACTACCATGCTTTCCTCCTGCTTAGTCAGAAGAGTCTACCATTAATGAATGAAAGGACACTTCTACCTTTGAGCTTCATCTTCATTCTAGATAGCAGCTGGTTTCCATATTTTGAGGATCATGTACTGTGCAAGTTATCTTTTTTTTTTTTTTTTATTGCATTGGGCCAGGAGAAAGTAGGTTGTTTTAAAATGTACATGTCTAACTTTTCTTTAAATATGGATTTTTTTTTAGAAAGTTTCTATCTTTTGTGAATCACAGTCCCTATTCAGGAGCTGCCTTCATAGTGGTAGAGCAGAATAAATCTCCTAGCTCAGTCCCTACACCTAAAAGTTCTTCTAGGTATCTGATTTGGAAACTGGGAACTTCTGGATGCATTAGAAGTATTTCCAGTTCATAGGAAAAAGAACAGTCATGGCTGATTGTGACAACTCAGTATAAGAAAGTCTACTAAATAAGACTAATGAATTCAAAATTTATTCGTGAAAGTGTCTGTATTGGCTGAGCATTTGATTATGAAGATTTTTTTTTTACTTATGGAATAATAATTATTGTGTTGCTACTGTATACAAGGTGCTGTTCAAGATTATAAGGATAAAGATGACAAAGGAAAAAAAGCTGAAGTTACCAGTTTTAGAAAATTTATGGAAACAATGTAGAAGATGGAAAAGAAGGAGATAATGAGAAAGGCAGGGAGACCTAACTGGTCATTGTAATATCCAGGCAAACAGTGATAAAGGTAAGGATGGAATGTAAAAGATTGAAGAGAATAGGTTTGAAAGAAACGTCAAATAAGGAGTTGAAATAATGTGTTGAGTGTGAAGGATGAAAGAGGTAGATTTTAATTACCTGATAATAGATGGTTGTTATTCCTTGAAACAGTACTTTAGGAAGTAGAGCAGGTCTCTAATGATTGTGGCCAAGGTGATTAAAAAATTTGGACTAGTTCAATTATAGGTATTGTGAGAACAAATACCTTTGTGATTGTGTGTGTGTGTGTGCGCGTGTGCGCGTGTGTGTGTAAATGGTAGATACAGTATCCTAATACCCTGTTATTCAATGTCAGTTTATGGAGATAGCTGAAACATTTGTCTAAAGCCCAGTAAAATCTAGCTGCTGATAGAACATTTTCCTGATAGTGTTAAACTGAAATCAGCAAGCAGTGAGTGGGAAGAGTCGACTAGGAAATAAACTTCAAACCAGGTTAACAACACAGCATGACATCTTACTTGGATCCAAATTGCATAGCCCATAGGACTAGGCAGGCATATCAAGAGGTTTTAGGGAGAGGAACAGATATTTGGCTGAATATCTGAATATATGTGGCTGAATATTGTGTATGTCATAATGTATTACTGAGATAGTTCTCTATCTCAACCTCTTAGTATTCACGTCTGAGCTCTAGAGGTTCAGATAAAGCTGAGAGACTGTAGCCACTCGGCATTGGTGAGTATTGAGAGCACACATATAAATTGAAGAGCAAGGACATAAGGAATTCATTCACCTCAGCAAAGAACATAGCCTTTCTCTGGATTGTTTTTGGTACTTAGTGGCTGTGGCAGTAGCTTTTGCATTTAACTGAGAGTAGTAGCTCCAGGAGCTATGGTGGCAGCAGCAGTAGAAAAACCCAATTGGTGCAGATATTTCCTTTGAGATTGGAAGAAGACACCTTGGCACATACTGGCAAATATAACACACAGTGTGGGCAATAGCAGAATGACTTGAATAGGCATAAGCAACATTATCACACCATTATCAGTGGTAACTGTGGGAGTCTGAGCCAGAGAGGGAAGATGGCCAATGCCAAATGGTTGTTGAGAAGAGAATGTTAATGAGCACATACTATCTCTTTCCTGATGATTCTTTGACACAGGGGTAAGATTTGTGGCTTTACATAGTTTTCAATAGATAAGATTTCACTCATGACATTACTAAGCACAAGAAGCCACATAAAATTGGAGATACTTGGCACTGTCTTATTCACCAGAAATTATTGAGCTAGTTTGTAGTCGAAGTCACAGAAGAAAATTGAAACAATATATTTAACAAATGACATCATGCACATCAGAGATGCTGACATTTCTTCTAATAGTGTGAAATAGGAGGAATTCACTACTGTGCCATTTTCCTTTCATTATACAACACTACTGTTGTTTTTCTGTGCTGACGAATTTTGGTTTTCTTGATTTATGTGCACATTAAACTATCAAAAAAAGTTCTAATTTCTGAATCACTTTTAGAAATGTCCACAGCCATACATACTTTCAAAATGGTGAAAATTTTCTTCACTAAGAAAGCCTGGTGAAAAAGTGTGAAAAAACCAACTTAGTTTATTGTGCCCCATGAAACATAAACAGGCTTGGCTATCTGTCTGGATGTCCTGCTTTGGAGAAGTCACATTATTATGACTTCTCATTGCTTTTGACATGAGGATGTATTGGTGTCAAAGACTAGCCAGCAGTCTTGAAAAGAATCTTGTTTACTGTGCTGAAAGACACCAATTTCCTCAGAGCCAGATTTTTAAATCATTGTCTTTTAAAGAAGTTTTGTCACAAATTCAAGCATAACAAAGTTCTTGAGTACCAAGAAGTTTGCTGCCTTTTAAGGTGTTTGAGTAAGCTGTAAGCAGTTTAACTTCTTTTGAGAGAATGGGAAAGCCCAGTCACAGAAAAACTTGACGGGGTGAAGTGCACTTATGGATTGGCTCACTTGGCAGTTATTTTGATCCAATGAATAAGGCAGATCTTCTGATTTAAGTCCTTTCCATTGCCTGTGAATACTGCTGAAAAGGAGCTCTTTTGGCCAACTTTTCATTCTGTGAGAGGATGGGAGCTGACAAATACATAAACTTTCCAATTCCAGGCAAAGTGCTTCTGGAACCTGGAGTTGAGAGTGACAGTACTGTCTTTTTGTCCATTGGAAGAAATCTTTTGATATATCAAAGTACTGAGAAACTATTTTGAAAGTTACCCTAGCTCCAATGACCTTAACATTGAAATATGGATTTATTTTATTTTCTTGCTGAAATAGACAGGATCAGTGATGCAGTACTTGCCAAAGGTGACCTTATTGACTAGAGGAAATGATGTGACTAGAATTTCTCCAAAGGGTGTCGGAGAATGCTTTGTTTCTTCACACAGTCCTATCCTTGACTGGCAAAGAGAATAATGGTTATTCTAATTTTGACTAAATTGGCATTGCTAGATTTTTTTCACAACCTCTTGCCCCTAGACTATGACAAAGTCACAAATCTATTGAATATCCAACATACTGCTATGTTAAAGTAAACTAAAACTTCTTAATCAGGTTTTTAAATGAAATTTACTGTTGAGCCAGAGTAGTTTTCTTTTTATTTCCACACTGCAATTCATTTCTATTTTGTTTTAGGAAGTGACTTTTAATTTTTTCCTGAAAAGTGAAAGTGAGAAAGAATTATTTATAAAGTATTATTTAAAAGATACTATGCCTATGTGAAGAAAATCATTTCCTAATGATATAAAATAAATATGATGCAAAAATTATGTATATGTTCTCATGTTCACTATGTGAAGGAAGGGACTCTGGGTTTTATAAATTTTACAAAGGAATCTAGTGACCTTCACAAAATTGAAATACTACTTGACTAAATGATCTCTAAAAAATTTCAAGCTTTAATATCATGAGGTTCTATTTGAGAATATAGAAACAGGACCAGACTTCACTAGGAACTTAATCTTTATTTGGTCTAACACCAAAACAAATATTTACTCTATTGCTAAGGCTGCTGTAACAAAATACCACAGACTGGGTGGCTTAAACCATAAAAATCTATTTTCTCAAAGTTTGGAGTCTAGAAGTTCAAGATCAAGGTGTCTGCAGGTTTGATTTCATTCTGAGGCTTGCCTTTCCTTGCTGTGTCTTCACTTCGTCTTTCCTCTGTGCTTATATGTTCCTGGTGTTTCTCCTGAGTGTTTAAATTTTTTCTTATAGCACCAGTGAGTTTGGATTAAGGCCTATGTTGGAACCGAGGCAGTAAAAAAGAGCACACATGATAAACCTGAAGGGATGTACAAATAGAGCAATAGCCAGAGGGAAGGTAGAGGAACATGCAGGACAAAAATTTCTTATTAGAAAAATTAGAGCAGATTTGCATTCTGAAGAAAAGACTCCATTGAGAAGGAAAGGATGCACATTTGGAGGAAAGGGAAGACATGATAGATCACTGTCCCTGAGGAGGAGATGAGACAAGATATAGCTAATCTGGGAAGATCTGAAATACAGATACATTTTTAGCAGAACACTGAGGCACTTAATGCATGGTTGACTATATTTTTCAGGGTAGTAGGAAGAAAGGTTTCTACAGAGATAGGAGAAATAGATGTCTCAGGAAGAGTGATGAAGGTTTAGAATATTTGGGGAGACTGATAGGAGAAGGAAACAAAATGTTTTGGCTCCAAAGAATTTTAGTTTTGAAAGTAGAAAAGGAAGTGACTTCAGAAATCTTAGTGCAAAGATTGCTTCTCTGATTTTATAATTAGCAGAAAATGATTGTCAAATAAGAACTATGAAGATTAACTATATTTTCATCATGAAGATATATTTTTTAATGTATAACTTCTTTAAATTAAACTATTTTAATTTGAAAAGCAAGGAGGTATCCTAAGGCTCAAGAGATCCCCAGCCCCCTTTTCCTTTGTTGAAAGCTACCAAACATAGTAACATGAGCTGCCATAACAATTGTGAAAACTTCTCATTTCATTCAAGTGTAGGCAAATGGAGGATGTGTGCTGTATTTTATTTTTATGGTCCTACTTTCAGGCAGTGTCAGCTGTTTTTAGATTGACAATAAAAATCCTTATTGCTGGGAGAATTACATTTATTTCACAAGTTTCTTCTTTTAGTTTTTCTATTTTCCCTTGTAGAGCTTTTTTGCTGAGGGAGACAGAGCGGGGCGAGGGGAAGAAAGGGTGGAGAGAGAGTATGCATGCCAATGAATGAATTTGAGAATGAATTCGAACAGTGCCACTAGAGTTTAAGTATTCAATGTCATCATTGGAGAGTAGATTAATTTTTAATTACATTTTTATTATATATATTTTAAAATATATGATTTTATCTTTTGGCATAAACAATATATAATATACGTCTTTACCCCCTTTTAGGCTTCTTGGAATCTCAGGCAATATGCTTGAAATGATCATTGTGCTACATTTTTCTTTCATCAATTGATCTACCCATCAGCACCCATTTCTTGAATGCCTATTATATATGCTGAGGGCCTGAAGATGTGGAGATGAATTCATAAACCTGCTTTCTATTCTCATGGTGCTTTTAATCTAGTAACCATGTCCTGCAAAGGATAATTATGCATAGTATGTGTGTCTGTGCTCAAATTTGATATGTACCTGGGGAAAAAAATCAAAAAAGTATGTGTCACCAAAGAACCAGCCGAATGGCCCAGGAGGAGGATTAGGGCTACAATAATTAAAAGAGTTACACTTATTTCATGCAATGAGCAAGTTACTGTTAGTTACTGTTCTTGGTACTTTATATACACTGACCCCCTCATGAACACTATGAGGTAGGTATTACTATTCTCATTTTACAAATGAGTTAAATCAGTTGTCAAAATAATTTCAAAGTGATAAAGAGAGATATCACCCCAGTTACTCTGACTGCAGACACTTGATTCTTTACTGCTTCACTGTATATGACATTGGCATATTAAACACATAAAATTGTAGAATGGAAAATTTATGAGTAGCAGGGTACCAGTTCTCAACTCAGAGAGTTTGTTTTTCTCTATGGGACATTTGGCAATGTTTCAAAACATTTTTGTTTTTATAACTGGAGGAGTGCTACTATATTGAGTGGGTAGCTCCCATAACAAAGAATTTTCTGGTTCAAAATATAAATAGTGCCAGTGTTAAGAAACCCCTGCCTGAGAGAGAGCAATTTGGAAAGTAGGTCCCAGAGAGGGAACATAATCTCCCAGAACCACCAGATTATTTTGAGTTTTCCTGATTCCCAGTCCTGTTCCCCCTTGTTTCTTTATTGCTGGTTTTGTTGCACCACAGGGCATGACAAGCTTCCTGGGCATTGGGTTCTTGACAAGTGTTCAGTGAGTGCTGTGCTTCATTTAAAGCAGGGAGAAGGTTGGGTAGTCATCAGAATTTGAAAGTTTATGCCCTACACCTACCTTTCTATTTTCTTGTGGTCATCTACAATTCTTTTTTCACATACATGCTTTCTTATTGCCTTTGGCTGCCCAGTGCCATATGTGTATGCTTTCTTTTCTTTATAGTGTTCCCAATCCAAAATTACTTTTTCTTTCCTGAGTCTTTTTTATCAAAAATCCCTCAGTGAATTTTAGCTAGATATGAGGAAGAAATCTGAGTAATCACAATTAACTTAAATTGAAATATTTGGTAACTATCACACACACCACTCCTCATCTTTTCCTGGAATATTTAGTTTCAACCTAATGATTATTTGAATTAGTGTGGGGAAAACACTGTAATTGAGAAGTCTACTTATTGTCCCTTGAAATACACTATGTGGTTTTGTCATTCATAGGTAATATATTTGCTTTGGAAATGAGCACTGGTTGTCTTATTAGATCTCTCAGGTCTGAGGGAGTAGGCAGCCTCTGCTTTCCTTTCTAGTCTTTCCCCAAGCCTAAAATGTGTTGCAGCCCAGGAAACCACTCTGAT